>CM076583.1:769235143-769442765 GCA_034641835.2 Pinus albicaulis | reverse complement strand
CATCACAAATTGTTTGACTTCACCAATGATTTCAATCTGACATGCTTGCACTGCAAATTGCTAGAATGTTGTTTTATCCTCTCAATGAACAACTCATATTTCCTGTATACATTTATTGTATTCCATAAGCATTTGAATTTTCCATCATCCTTGCTATGATTAATGGCTAAAGATGGGGCATGCAATATTTTTTGTGCATAACTTACATCAGTGGATGGCATGACACGCAACCTTGATGAATCACTTAGATTCGGGAAGAAACCTATAGGATGAGAATATAATGGTTTAAAGACCGGGAACAATGCATGCATATCAGCTTCAGACTAGGAAATGCCACAATTTAAAAAATTGGCATTGCTTAAAGGAATGTTAGTAAAGACAAAGGGATCTAGTCAAGCTTTGCCAGAGATCTGTAAGATCCACTTCATTGAGAACATACTTCAAGTTCTTTAGTTGGTGTTGTAGCACATCTAACATATCAACAAGTGATGAAGATAAAAAAGCTTCAAAACAATTTCCATTTCCAATCCCATTAGTTGTTTTAATCGTTTCCCCTGATTTATTTCCCTGCAAACTTGATTCACATCTTTTCCCAATCATTGTTTCTTGTTTTGTACATATTCCTGGCGATGAGCATCAGATCCCCTTAAAATAATCACCATGAGCTTTACAAGCCAATTTTTTTAAAGTATTTTGAAGATTTCAATATCTTAATAAAAAACAGAGCCCTCTATGTCAAGAATGTTTACTCTCTCTTCTTCTAAATTCTCACCCACCATTATGTCTAAAGATAAGCTGCTGCAGACTCCAGTTCGACAATCAGATATTTCTACTTCGCAAAATACATCATACACATTGTCTCCATCATCTGTTATTAGAACTCCCAGTACAGATAGAAGGCTTTCTAATGGAAACAGAGGTCAACAGTCTTAAGTAGTTCTGGTCCTATTACTCCTTTTGAGAATCATTCAGGTAAATGTGTATTACAGTTTTTTTTTCAATAAGCATATTTTGGATTCCATAGTGGGTCAAGGAGCTATATCAGAGTCTCAAGATGACCTTATTAAAAGGATGCCAGAAGCCAATAGTTGTTCTCTGCAAAATTTAGGCTTATTACCTAGTCCAGGATGTCATTACATGTATGACGACATTGAGGGAAAGGTACTTACTATCACTTTGCTTTTCTAAATTTGTTATATGCTTGAATTAATTCTCCAGGATAATAGCTTCTTGGTCTAAGCACTTCATAGCACACCACATTACACAATGAATTGTCCTTTGGGAGAAATGTTGATGTGCATCTTCCGTTTAAATAAAAAATATATAAGCTGCTTTGTTTCATAAGAGGAGCATCTGGTGTCTCAGTTTGAATTTATGGAGAGGAAGATCAAGACATTTTCCACTACATTGGCTGCCAAGGAAGCTCGGAATGTTTTCAATCATGTTGCTATTGCATCACAGGTGAATGTCTAAGCTGTATTGCAATCATCTTTAAATGCTTTTAATCTCACTTAAATTTATCATTGATGTCTATAATTATCTCAAGAAGTCAAGCACCTATTTAAGAGGCTGTAGATTCTATTAGTTATTGTTTTGGAATCTCCATTCCACATTAGTTATCTGCTGATAGGAAAGTGTCTTTGTTGTGGGGCTGGTTTGCTGCGATGGAGAGGGCCATCTGAATGATAATTCGGTTCTGCTTCAAGGCAGGTTGGTTGCTTCAAATTTGTGCCATCCATCCTATAGTGCACAAGTTAAAATGCAATTTCATAGGTACAAGTAAAATGATGAATTGTCAAAAGACCACCTTATAGTACATGTACAAACCAAAACAAACAAAAGAAGAACCATACTAAAAAATGAAAAAATCTGGTGCTGTGAAACTGTTCCTGATTGTTAACTCCCATCATGTTGCCAAGGTCGAATACTCTTGAGGCCAAAGGGTAAGGCTTGACCTCTACAAGCTGGCCGAATTTTCTTTATTCCCTGGTCAAGTAAATCCTATGCTTTTTTTTTCCTACAAAATGTATATAGAATGGATAACAATTTTTGAATTTCCTTATTAAGAGGTTATTTTGATTTTTAACATCTGGCAGTCAATGTGTTTGTGAGCTTTGGGCAAAGGAGCATGACTAATTTTGTAGAATTTTGTCCAGGTGATTAGAGTTGAAGGTCACAATCCCAGTGGGCACTGTCTAGTCGCATCAAGGGTAATTGATTCATTTCCTCTTTGAAATTCTGTGCATCCACGACATCAGGATGCCCCTTCAGCAAAGCGAATAGCAATGGATCAGGCACCACAAATGAAACCATTGCCTAGAACTCGAAAAACTATTTCAATGGTAACTACAACCACCTTTTATTTGTTGTTTACAGCTATTATATCTATGGTTGCAATTGCTGTTATCTGTAAATGTGAATTCCAATTCATAACACAAGCATTCATCATTAATCATATATTTGTAGGTACAATAGTTTCTTCTTTTCGAGTGTTTTTTTAACAATATGGCCCCTCTCAATGTATTGAAACATGCCTAAAAAAATCTTTACTATTGTTGTGCAATGCTTCATTCTTGCAAATAAAACCTTTGAGTGAATTCCACTTTTTGTTCATTCTTTCATAAATTCAATAGTTCTTTTTTTGCCCCTAAGGTCACAGAGATCATGTTAGCAGCTCTACATGTCAATGAGTAAATTTTTACTTATTTGAAATTTCCTTCTTGTAGTTGATTGCTGCGGGTCCCTTCACCACTACAGACAACTTAGCATTTCAACCATTAGCATAGCTTCGTGTGTATGCTAAGAAAAAACAAGTTAATAATATTATTTTGGTATGTGCCATGCGTAGGAACTTAATTTGGGGTCAACTTGCAAGTTGCAAATTTTGATACATTTTACCCTGTGAATCCACGGTGAACTTTTGACTGAGGAACCATTTTTTTTTTGTTTCTTGTAGATGGGTCCTTTTGTTGATTCAAAGCACCCATAGATAAAAAGTGGAACAGTAGACAAGTTATATGAGGAAATATTCCAGGAGGAAGTTTGCGCAAGGGTCTGTAATTACTATGCTTTCAATTCACATAAGTTAGTCTGCCCAAATTCAACAAAATCATTAATCAAGTCTTTATTCTAATGCATTATTGGTGCAGTTACGAGATTATTGTGAAGAGATGGGACCTAGTGCACATGTTGTCCTTGTTCCATTTACACGTGATGCTCATCATGATTATTTGTTTCCACAGGTATCTTGATATCAGATAATTATGTCTTTCCTAGCAAACAATTTTTATCCTCAAGACTTAATGTTTTCAATTATTATGTTTTCAGCATTTGAAATGATGTCTTATGCATAATGCTAAGTCTTGACATATCTGCTGAATGTTCATGCAGCCACCATTCAATGTTCATGCTTTTGATCCTACTCATCAGGTATGCCAATATTCCATTGAATTCATTTTTTTGGCATCTTTGTTTCCTGTGCAAATTTTGTGTTTTTTTCCATTGTTCATCAATTTGACTTGAAGAAAATCACTAAACATATATGCAGATAAGTTGTGTTGCAAATCCAGGGCTTTTCTGCTTGGATGAGGTTAGCATGAAACATTCTTTCACTAGATGTTGCTCACATTTATTACTGCGAGAATCTTTGTGCATAGAAAGTGAGTTTATGAACATTTGGTTTGCTTCTCCTAGAGTAAAATCTATTACATGATGCAGATTACCATTGGAATTTGCATAGTCGATGTCCTAAGACACCTTAGCAGTGAATAAATCTCCCGGATTCCAGAACAAAGCTCAAATGATCGGCTTGCAAGGCTTTCAACTCACATTCTAAGCCAGCGTAGGCATGTCCCTAAAGTACTGTCTCTGATTTTGATACAAATTTCAATAGGTTGTAAGATGTTGGGAATAAATCCAATGAGAAGCTGTCAAATTGATTTTATATATTTATTTATCTTTATAGTAAATATCAACTTCGTGGATGTAAATTTGTAGTACTGTGAATAGCTTCTACCCACTTTTTCCAGCAGCTTCTGGTTTGCCTTTGGACTTATCTGTTTCTTCTAAGGCTTTGCACATGCTTTCCATAGCCGACATCATTATTTTTCCCTCTGATCTTGCAGCATTTGGAGAGGTAATTAAAATTATAGTAGAATCATATAAATTGAGTCATCAAGATTTATGGTATAATGTATCTAATGAGTTTTTATTGGTATTTTTACCTTTTTCCTTCTCAGGTTTTGCAAGTTGGTGATGACCATAAGCTAACAGAGCCAGGGTTACAAAATGGTAGTTATGGTGATTACATAAGCAATCAAAGTGTGTTTGTATCAACTCTTACTTGTTAATTACTGTGGCAACGGATCTAACATAGAGAAATAAAGTTATCTCTGTTTTTCAACAAGTTGTAGCTCTTAGGTTTAATGTTTTCAGGACTTGGGCCTTCAACGATGGCCAATACAAGGCATTGCAAATTTTTCTTGGTGTATATGATGAACAAGTATTTTAGGTTTGTGCATGGGGGCTGCATTACATCAAGCCTTCAGGACCTCAACCCATTTTTTTTCAAGAGATTTTGCTTTTGGGTGTCTGGATCTGTTGGCATTGTTTGTTTTAATCTGATTTTTGGGGTTGTTTTGGTTCAGGCTCTGGACTTTGTGGTCTTTCAAGCCAGAAAGTATGGTATCAGACTAATACTTAGTCTGGCAAACAATTATGTGAACTTTGGAGGAAAGGCCCAATATGTACAATGGGCTTGCAATGCACTTTTAATTCAAAATTTTCTTCAGTTTCAAAAAGGGAATGAATTTGACAAATCAAATAAGCAAAAAAGACTGATCATTATAATTTTTCAAAATCTTTCCAATCAAAATATGACTGAAACTAACTTCAACCAAAAACTATCAATTGGATGTCAAACAGAATAACCATATAGAAGCATAGTCCATTTCTGAAAATGGCTTTCACACCAACTGAAACCACAGCCATCACACTCAGTGAGAAAATTTGAAAAGCTACCTGGTTTTCAAGAGACTCTACGAGCTGTCGTTTCACTATAATCAAAAGATTCAAGATAAATTGACACTTTTAATACAACAATGAGTCAGAGAACAAGAATAACAATATTTAACTTTTAATCACAAAATGGATGATAAAGCATTGACAGAACATTTACAAAAAAAAAACAAGGCATTAGACATCAAAGCTACTAGCCGAGTACATGAAAATGCATCCAACAGAGCATAGAAAAGGCCAATCAAATGAACCCATTGGACTATCTAAAGGATCTCATTAGAGTTTCTTTCATCTCTATGACATAGGTCGCCCTATTTTGATCACAAGTACTCTCAAGATTTATCGGACACTTCATATAAAATCCTATTTATAAAGGCAGGAGGATCTAAGGATCTAGATATTCCCTGTTACCGATGTTCCCCGGAGAGGCAAATAAAATAAGTCAAGCAAGCATCAAACAAATTTAATGGTTTTTCAACAGACACTATGCCCACAATTTGGTGGAATTTATGGCTGGTAATGACTAGCTGAGTTTCAGCAAAATCCCACAAGGATCCCGGTCCCCTCTTCTGTTTGATTACTACATTGGTTATGTCGGCCTGGATTAATGGCAATGGGATCTCCACCTTGACAACCAAATACATTTGAACAAACCCAATATAGTCTACCCTCATGGCATCTTTTCACCATTTTGTGATATGTATATTTCATTTCCTACAGCAATTAGACATACATAGGGTAGACTATGACTGAAAATTTGTGATGCGAAATTCTTTACCCTGAGCATTGATTGCTATATTGGTTATGTCAGCCTGGATTAATGGCAATGGGATCTCCACCTTGACAACCAAATACATTTGAACAAACCCAGTATAGTCTGCCCTCATGGTGGCTTTTCATCATTCTGTGATATGTATATTTCATTTCCTACAGCAATTAGACATACATAGGGCAGACTATGACTGCAAATTTGTGATGCGAAATTATTTACCCTGAGCATTGAGGACCACAATGAAGGCTAATTCAAGAAGGCTTATGATGCATAGCTATCATGAAGATTTTGATGGATTATTTATTCAAGAAAGGGAAGGAAGGTGCATACCGTTGAACAAACTGGCGAAAAGTGGGGTGCCTCTGTGTTATTAGTCGGCGTTGGAGTCTGAGAGCGAGCTTGTACATGTGCTTGAGGCCGAGCGCATAGGCTATGGCGAGTGTTATCTCCCACAACACCAATACCATCTCTTTCGAAGTGTATCTCTGCTATATACGAATTATGGGAGGGCCATAATGCTGAACGGACCAGAGAGGGTCGACCTTGCTCAGCCAGCAAGAAGATCGGTGTCTAGCCACCTCTCTGAACCATTGAAAAAATGGGGTGAATCACTCTAACCCCTCCCTTTGACCCTATAAATCCAGGCGAATGCCATGGAAATCTGCTCCAACCAAAAAAAATCGGGGGCGAATTTCATTTTTCCAGTTTTATGCGCCCTTTTTTTGGTGGGCTTATATTTAATAATTAATTATTTTTAAAATATTTATTGGGCTAACTTTATTAAACTATATAAAATGGGTTTTATATAAAAAATTCGCCCTATTAAAATTTAAAATCCCTTAAAATTCGCCTTTGGGCGAAAATTCGCCTCTAAAATTTTCCCTGGTTGGAAGAGTAATTATGTGAGTTGTTATTTAGTTTAACTCAGTTCAGTGAGTTAAACTCAGTTGTGCTAGTTGTAACTGAACATACTCTAGTGAAAGATGAGTGAATTAATTATTTAATTAATTCACAAGTAGTGTCTTACTTGCAACTGAAGAAATACAACAGTTAACTACTTGCATGTCAGATTCAATGGAGACCCAGTGGAGAGATAGGTGAAAGGGTGAGATGGACTATCTGTTGTGACTATAGTGATGCATTCAATGCCTCTACACACACATTGGAGATGTTTATGAGGATTTCGTAGTGCAAGCAAAGCAAGGTCGAATCCATTAAGGGTTCTTCTTCAGCAGGGATTGCATAGTGGAGACAGGCTGTCAAGAGGCAAGAAATTGGTGCATAGATATGCAAATTTCTGCATGACAGTGTGTAATGATTGTTGATTGTACTGAGAGCTTGATGTACTAAGCTTTGTATGAGATTGTTACATGTTCCATTGATATACATAATATATGATAGTTGGGGTTTTTAGCTTGAAGCTTTCCTGTTAAACGACTGTGTTTATGTGTGATTGATTTGCTTCATATGTGTTTGCAATTGGCGATTTAATTTTCGCAAAAAATTAAGTGGAAGGATTATGTATTTAACGTAAGATTAATTTGTTAGATCAGGCGAGTCAAATAATATACATACATCTTGTATAATTTCTACAACCATAAACGAGAAACGAGATTGTGAAGTTTTACAAATTATACAACCAAAAACGAGAAATGAGATTGTGAAGAAAGGAGAAAAGAGAAATAAAAAATATATATGAGGAAAAACTTAAAACAAAGAATTCTATCCTAATTTTGCAAAATAAAAATTTACAGTGGTTAGTTATTCTTGGACAATTGATTTCCTTCATGGTATGTGAACTCAACATGGCAACATCTTCGGTAAACATGCTTCCTTGTCTCTTTCACCTTCAGTGGCCTTCACAAAATATTATAATATGGTCACTTGGACCTGCACCTCGTGCTCACTAGTTCATTAAGGCACTGGTGTATTAGTTCTGTTTTGTTGATCTCTTTCAAGGCACGAAACATTCTACATATGCCATCACGGTACTACAACACTATCATTATGGATTAAATCAACACTTATAAGCTAAATTGAACAAATCCATAGTTGTAAGCTTTCTTTCTAAATTGAACTATGAATCTAACTGAAAATTCCCCAAATTTAAAATAAAATTTCTGGGTTATCTATTAAGTTACTCTATGGATTAGATGGCCTCGATTTGTAGACGTGATGCCTTCGATTTTCTTACAATAAAACCTATAAGATGAAGTTTAATCATTTAGATATAAGGCAAAAAAAATTCACATTTGAAATGAGATTTTTAATTAAACAAATAAAATTTTGAAGCCTTATTAAGTTAATTAAAAAAAACAGAAAAACCAATGCAGTTGGAAATGAAACCAATGATGTGAATGCTAAGTAGATGGAATAAATCCTAGGTTGTGTTGAACTTCAAAGAAAATAGAAAAACCAATATTAGAAATGAAACCAATGATGTGAATGCTAAACTAGCCTAGATCCATCTTAACTCCGGATCTATCAAGCATCGAGAGGGATCAAATCTCTCGAGGTGAAAACCTCTTTTTTGAGTGCAAAAATTGAGGAAAGGTTTTCACCTCGAGAGATTTGATCCCTCTCAGCGCTTGATAGATCTGGAGTTAAGATGGATCTAGGCTGGTTTCAGTCGTGTGCGACCAAGGAAAATCTATCTATATTAGAAATCATCTACATTTAAATCAATGAATTTAGTGCAAGAAATAAAATATAATTATAAATCAACATCTACATTGAAATTAATGCATCTAGTGCAAGCAATCAAATAAGATTAGAAATCACCATCTACACTGAAATCAAGGCATTTAGTGAAAGCAATCAAATAGGATTAGAAATCACCATCTTAACTCCGGATCTATCAAGTGCCGAGAGGGATCAAAGCTCTCAAGGTGAAAACCTCTTTTTTGAGTGCAAAACTTGAGGAAAGGTTTTCACCTCGAGAGATTTGATCCCTCTCGGCGCTTGATAGATCCAGAGTTAAGATGGATCTAGGCTGGTTCTAGTCATGTGCGCTCAAGGAAAATCTATATGCTTAATTTTATCAATAATATGTAAATACATCTAATATTAACATAACCATTTTAAATATGTTAAATATGTCTAAGATTTATTGAGTCATTTAAATTTTAAATTTGATTAGTTACCTCAGTTTGTTGAGATGATAAATATTGTAAAATAACTTTAATGATGAAATAAAATTTTGAATGCAAAGTGACAATGTAATAATATTGAATGATAGAAACTATGAATAATAAGAATGTAGTCAATTACGAATAGTCTTCATTGTGATCGATTTCAAACTATTTTCTTCTACTATTCTTATTTTCACCCATGTTAGTTTTGTCATATTTTCATATTGATTATTTGAAAATGACAGTTGGAATCGTAAACCATTTAAATATTTAGCTCGAGCTGTTGTAGTAAACATCATCCTTGTCTCTCTTGCTCTCCAATATTAATAGGTTGAATTACTATAACACAAAAATCAATGTACATTGTCAATAATTTTTTGTGCTTACACTGAAATCATTACACACACACTATTAATCCAATGACTTTAAAATTAATGTACCATCATACATCCAATTATATTAAATTAGAAATCAACATATACACTGAAATCAATGCAATTAATGCAAGAAATCAAATAATAATAGAGGAAAACATCTACACTAAAATCAATGCATCTAATGCAAGTAATAAAATATGATTAGAAATCAACATCTACACTCAAATAAATGAGTCTAGTGCAAGTAGGAAAATAGGATTTAAAGCCAACATCTACACTGAAATCAATGCATCTAGTGCACGCAATCAAATAGGATTAAAAATCACCATCTAGACTGAAATAAATGCATTTAGTGCAAGGAATCAAATAAGATTATATATCATCTACATTTAAATAAATGAATTTAGTTAAATCATCTACATTTAAATCAATGCATTTAGTGCAAGCAATCAAATATAATTAGAAATCAACATCTACATTGAAATTAATGCATCTAGTGCAAGCAATCAAATAAGATTAGAAATCACCATCTACACTGAAATCAAGGCATTTAGTGAAAGCAATCAAATAAGATTAGAAATCACCATCTACATTGAAATCAATCCATTCAGTGCAAGCAATCAAATAGGATTAAAAATAATCTACATTGAAATCAATTCATGTAGTGAAAGAAATCAAATATAACCAAAAATCAAAATCTACATTAAAATTAATGCATCGAGTGAAATCAATCAAATAGAATTAGAAATCATCATCTACATTAAAATTAATGCATTTAGTGCAAGAAATCAAATAGGATTAGAAATCATCTACATTAAAATCAATAAATCTAGTGTAAGTAATCAAATATCATTAGAAATCAACATCTACACCAAAATCAATTCATCTAGTGCAAGAAATCAAATAGGATTAGAAATCACCATCTACATTGAAATCAATGCATCTACTGCAGGAAACTTTCTTCCCTCTCTCCCCCATATATATCTATATATCCATCCATCTCTCCTTCTTTTTCTCTTTATCTCACCCCATCATACACACACTCTCTCTCACTCCATATCTATCAATTTCCTTGTCCCTCCCTCCTTCTCTCCATCTATATTTTTTTCTCTTCACCTTAGATCTATATATATATCTCACTCTATCTCTCTATATCAACTCCAAAACATAAACTCTCTTTCTCCAATCTATCTATCTATCTATCACTCCCTCCTCCTCCTCCTCTCTCTATCTCTCCCTCTCTCTCTCTCTCTCTCTCTCTCTCTCTCGCTTCTATCTCTCTTCCTTCCTTCTACCCTTTCTCCCTCTCTCTCTCTCTCCACCTTTCACCCTTTATGTCTTTATTCTTACCTCCCCATCTCTCCCTCTCCATCTTCATATATCTTTCCCTACCTCTCTTGACTCTCTCTCTTCCTTTCTCTCCCCCCCCCCCTCTCTCTCTATCTTCACCTTCCAACTTTGTTACCATATGCCTCTCTCTCTCCTTCTCTCCCCCATTCTCTCCATATCTCCTTATTTGTCTCTTTATCTCACACCAAAACATATACACTCCCTCTTCATCTCTCCCTTGTCACTCCCCTTCTCTCTCCACTACTCAATCTCTATGTATTTATTCTTCCCTCCCTCTCTCCTCATCCAGCTCCATCTCTCAATCCCTCCCCCTCTCCCCCTCCAAATCCATATTTCTATCCCTCCCTCTCTCCTCCTCTCTTTCAAGTCCCCTCTCCTTTCCTTCCTCTCTCTCCCTTTCTCTCCTACCTTCCTTTCTCTTCCCCCATCTCTCTCTCTCTCCATCTCTCAATCCCTCCCTCTCTCCCCCTCCAAATCAATATTTCTATCCCTCCCTCTCTCCTCCTCTCTTTCAAGTCCCCTCCCTTTTCCTTCCTCTCTCTCCCTTTATCTCCTACCTCCCTTTATCTTCCCCCATCTCTCTCTCTCTCTCTCTCTCTCCTACAATCCTCTCTTCCCCCATCACTCTCTTCCTCTCTCTCATCATTCCTCTCTCACCTCCTTCTATTTGACCCCCCAGCTCTCTTTCTTTCTCTCTCTCTCTGTCCTCCAATCCTCTCTCTTCCCCCATCACTCTATCTCACTCTCCAACTATCTTACTATTTCTATCCCTTTATCCTTCTCTCCCCCCTTGCCTCCATCACTCCTTCTTTCTCCTTCTCTCCCCCTTTTCTCCATCACTCCTATGTATCTTTATCCCACCCATAAGCATACACACACTCTCTCCATCTCTCCCTTGTCACTCCCTCTCTATGTATTTCTTCTTCCTTTCCTCGCATTGCCTCCAACTCCATCTCTCTATCCCTCCTTCTCTCCTCCACCTCTCATCCTTTCTTTCTCTCCCTTTCTCTCCTACCTCCCTCTCCCTTCCCCCTTCTTTCTCTCTCTCTCACTCTCTACCCTCAATCCTCTCTCCTTCTCCCTCCCTCTCTCCTTATCTCTCTCCCACCTCCATCTTTATGTCTCCCTCTCCCTCTCTTACCCTTCTCTAACTCTCTCACTCTTCTCACTCTCTTTCTCTTCATTCCTTTTCTCCCTTCTCCTTCAATTTATCTCCATATCTCCCTTGTCACTCCCCGTATTTCTCCACCTCTATCATATATCATGATATATTAATATATATTTCAATATAATAAATATAATATTGTATTAATCTAAACATATTAAATTTAATAATATTAATATTTTAATATTAATGTTAGGGTTAATAATGTTTTTTTTTTGCATGGTATTAATAATAATTTGGTCCATGGTATTTGACCCTTATACTTCATATATAATTAGATCTTGATTTTATTTACCTTACCTCTTTGTACCTCTTTTATATTTACTTATTTACCATACGTATTTTATAAATATATTATTTGGCCCATGGTATTATTAATAATTTGTCCCATGGTATTAATAATAATTTGTCCCATAGGTTTCACCTAAATAAAACCTATTTTTGAGTTTTTGTAAATATCAAGTGGTTTATTGAGTAAATATAAAGATCAATTTTATTTATTTACCATACCTCTACTTTGTTTATATTTTTATTTATTTACCATACCTCCTGAGTAATATAAAACGAGGTTTTATTTATTTACCATACCTATGGTTTATTTATATTTTTATGTATTTACCATATTTTATTTATTTACCACATCTCTTTTTTAAGTGTTAAAAACTCTTCATATTTTAAGTTTATATCGTTTAAATTTATTTTTAATAAATTTTTAATTGTTCATTTATATGTTTATGTAAGCTATTGTTTCTTTTGGCTTCTGACATACTTACACATCGGGTTCATACCTATATATCCCTCCATCTCTCCTTCTTTTTCTCTTTATCTCACCCCACCAAACACACACTCTCTCTTACTCCATATCTATCAATTTCCTTGTCCCTACCTCCTTCTCTCCATCTGTCTTTTTTCTCTTCACCTTACATCTATATCTATATCTCACTCTATCACTCTATATCAACTCCAAAACATAAACTCTCTTTCTCCAATCTATTTATCTGTCTATCACTCCCTCCTCCTCCTCCTCTCTCTCTCTCTCTCTCTCTTTTCCCCTTCCCTCCCTCTCTCTCGCTTCTATCTCTCTTCCTTCCTGCTACCCTTTCTTCCTCTCTCTCCATCTTCTTTATCACTCCCTCTCTCTTTCTCTCCCCATCTTTCACCCTCTATGTCCTTATTCTTACCTCCCCCTCTCTCCATCTCCATCTTCATATCTCTTTCCCTACCTCTCTTCACTCTCTCTCTTCCTTTCTCTCCCCCTCCCCTCTCTCTCTCTCTATTTTCACCTTCCAACTTTGTTACCATATTTCTCTCTCTCCTTCTCTCCCCCCTTCTCTACATATCTCCTTATTTTTCTCTTTATCTCACCCCAAAACATACACACTCCCTCTTCATCTCTCCTTGTCAGACCCCCTCTCTCTCCACTACTCACTCTCTATGTATTTATTCTTCCCTCCCTCTCTCCTCATCCAGCTCCATCTCTCAATCTCTCTCTCTTTTCCCCTCCAAATCCATATTTCTATCCCTCCCTCTCTCCTCCCCTCTTTCAAGTCCCCTCTCTTTTCCTTCCTCTCTCTCCCTTTCTCTCCTACCTCCCTTTCTCTTCCCCCATCTCTCTCTCTCTCTCTCCATATCTCAATCCATCCTTCGCTCCCCCTTCAAGTCCATATTTCTATCCCTTCCTCTCTCCTCCCCTCTCTCCTCCTCTCTATCAAGTCCCCTCTCTTTTCCTTCCTCTCTCTCCCTTTATCTCCTACCTCCCTTTCTCTTCCCCCATTTATCTCTCTCTCTCTCTCTCTCTCTCTCTCCCTCCTACAATCGTCTCTTCCCCCATCACTCTCTTCCTCTCTCTCATCATTCCTCTCTCGCCTCCTATTTGACCCCACAACTCTCTTTCTTTCTCTCTCTCTGTGTCCTCCAATCCTCTCTCTTCCCCCATCACTCTATCTCACTCTCCAACTATCTTACTGTTTCTCTCCCTTTATCCTTCTCTCCCCCCTTGTCTCCATCACTCCCCCTTTCTCCTTCTCTCCCTCCTTGTCTCCATCACTCCTATGTATCTTAATCTAACCCATAAGCATACACACTCTCTCTCCATCTCTCCCTTGTCACTCCCTCTCTATGTATTTCTTCTTCCTTTCCTCGCTCCGCCTCCAACTCCATCTATCTATCCCTCCTTCTCCCCTCCTCCTTCTCTCCTCCTCCTCTTATCCTTTCTCTCTCTTCCTTTCTCTCCTACCTCCCTCTCCCTTCCCCCTTCTCTCTCTCTCTCACTCTCTCTACCCTCCAATCCTCTCTCCTTCTCCCTCACTCTCTCTTTATCTCTCTCCCACCTCCATCTTTATGTCTCTCTCTCTCTCTCTTACCCTTCTCTAACTCTCTCATTCTTCTCCCTCTCTGTCTCCTCATTCCTCTTCTCCCCTCTCCTTCAATTTATCTCTGTATCTCTCTTGTCACTGCCCCTATTTCTCCACCTCTATCATATATCATGATATATTAATATATATTACAATATAATAAATTTAATATTGTATTAATCTAAACATATTAAATTTAATAATATTAATATTTTAATATTAATTTTAGGGTTAATAATGTTTTGTTTGGCATGGTATTAATAATAATTTGGTCCATGGTATTTGACCCTTATACTTCATATATAATTAGATGTTGATTTCTAATAGTTTTTGATATATTTTTATTTATTTACCTTACCCCTTTATACCTCTTTTATATTTATTTATTTACCATACCTCTTTTATAAATATGTTATTTGGCCCATGGTATTTGCCTATGGTATTATTAATAATTTGTCCCATAGGCTTCACCTAAATAAAACCTCTTTTTGAATTTTTGTAAATATAAAATGGTTTATTGAGTAAATATAAAAAAATTAATTATTTACCCATTACTGCAATTTGTTATATTTTTATTTATTTATATCTCCTAAATAATATAAAGATGTTTTTGTTATTTACAATATCTATGGTTTATTTATAATTTTACTTATTTATATATCTCTACCTCTTCATATTTTAAGTTTATATTGTTTAAATTTATTTTTAATAAATTTTTAATTGTTCATTTATGTGTTTATGTAAGTTATTGTTCAAGTCGACATTTTTTTTGCTTCCAACATACTTACACATAAAAGGTCATACTGGGCTGTTGAATGCACCTCTCGGGGCAATAATGGGAACAAATCGGGGCAGTTGAATTACAACGGCTACGCTGGAGACGTTGATGATTGGACGGAGGAGTCTTGTGATTAAATGAGGATAGCCAAACTATTTAATGGACGCTTACAAAACTCGTGATATTTGAGTCTGCCCTTATGTTACCAGAAACACGCCCATTGAGTATCTTAACAAATTGTTGGGAGGCTCATTGGCTGGGGACGTACGGGAAGGTTAACTTGGGTTCATTCTACTCACTTCCTCTCCCTGCTCTGATGGATCTGATTTGCCTCTCTCCTCTGTTCGGATTTGATATGCTCTGCCATTGTTGTATCTAGTGAGTCTACTCTCCTCTGCAGCTAAAATCTGCCCCAAACCTTCCCTTTAAGGCTGTTATGATTCACAACCATTAGCTTGCATGCACCCATAGCTAAAAAAAAACACTAATTTGCTTGTAGTGCGTTTTGCAAAGAGTGAGCAAGTTGGGTACCGCAAGGGAGAAGAAACTCAAAATGTTGCGCTGTAAGAAACCATTAGTTTATGAAAAAACGAATTTCAGTCACAAAAAACGAAAAGGAGCGTATATAACGGCGTTTTCTGTGCCTTGTCGTTTCTACTGGTTTTTTTTCCGGGAACGGTGGATACCGTCCAGTTTCTGGTAACAGAGCTGTAAATCAACTTACCAACATTTAACTTCCCAATGTACAGGATCAAATGGCATTGGTGGGCAAATATGGATTGGTATACTCATGCGCCTTTCACTTCGTTGTTGGATAGAGAAAGTCCTATTACCATTTTTTCTTCGAAACCACCTACCGGCCAATTTCTTTGATCAGGAATAATTAATTGTTTGCAACCAATGCAATTATTGATTTAATTGTACATTTCAATCAAGTCGTTAGTCTTTGAAACGTCTCACGATGTGTAGATTTATGACTAGATTAAATTCGGGGTTCAATATTACAAACACATAATTCTGTGAGTTGATTTTTGTTTGGGCACCTAAAATATAAGTAATAACTATATAATTATAACTAAACAATCAAATTTATTTTTAAAATAAAATTTAAAATTTTCTTTAATTAATGGCATTAAATATTTTAAAATCTGGATATTAGGAATTAGTAAGTTTCACCAAAGTTATTAAATTTTAAAATAAACTTTTATTCTTAAAATTGTTATTATTAAATAACAATTTTTTTTTTTAATGCAAGACAGCTAATATTATAGAATTTAAAAATATATATTTTTTAAATAATAAAGAACTCGACACTTTTGTTGGAATTTCTGAGTATTCCAAAATATACAGAGAGAAGTTGGACCAAGATGAGACACAAACAACTTCTATTTCATTAAAAAAATCTATTACAAACTGATAAACTGATATTCTTCCTCTTTCAAAAAGAATACAAAATAGAATTGCTTTCCACACACACTGTCCTCAAATTCCTCTCTATCTCTTACAAAATTTGCACACACAATGCTTACAATGTTCTGTGCTCACATCACTGTGTTTTTGCCTTCAGACTCTCTTACAAGAACTTTCACACAGTCAACACACATATTAGCCTTCGCGCTCTCTTTTATTTTTTTTAATATGACACAACATATATTAAATCAAACTATCGAAAAAAAAAATATATATATATATATATATATTATAAACTTGAAAGTTTATAATATATATATATATATTAACCTTGTACATATGTTAAAAAAAACTTTAGTCGCGGCATTTAAAAGAAATATAAGAAAAATGTTTAAAACAAGGTTTTGACTCTTAATACCACTACTGCATAAAATAAAACTCAAACCAATGTTTTAAGCTTTTGTCGCGGAATCTAAACTGAAATTAAACTCTATTGCAAACTTTATTGCATACCAATTTTCTCTGACGTCATCAGAGTCCAAACCCGCGCGATCGCTGTGTCATTGGTCGGCGGTGAGACCCTGGAATTCAAACCGAAAACTAAGCTCTAATTCATGAAATTATGGCGTACCAAATGGGCTCCATGAGGTAAGCCTAAAATCTCTGCGATAAGCTCTGATTGGCTGTGGGGTTTGCTGTGTCGGCGGTGAAGATGCGTCAAGATGCAAGAGACTGGTGACGAGGCTCGAACCAACGTGAACAAAATTTGATTGGTTCCTCGGATGGTGACGTGGATTTGTGGGCTCCTCCATCATTGACATGGGTTCGTTCAAAAAATTCAAACAACGGCGCTAAAGATTTATGGTGGTTGGTGTAGATATTAAGACGCAGGGGTTGCGTGGTTCAGAACCACAAGTTTAAATTCAAAACACAGTAAAATGGTTACGGCCATTAACAAAAAAAGAGTCTTGCAAGTTTTTAATATCAGTGTTAAATGCACAGTGAAGTGCACACAACCAAAATTCTGCCCTTGCTGTACTTCGTCCTTCTGCACAGCAGCAGTTGAAATTCAACAACTTTATCTCTCTCCTTCAATAGATTCTAGTTTGTGTTTTTAAGTTTTGTATTAAATGGTGTTTGGGGTTGGGGTTAACTCAATTTGTAAAGATAGTCATAATCCTAAACTGTTATGTATCAAAATATTATATTCATATTTACAGTGTTATTAATATCTGTTAAAAAGACATGGTAAACACCTAGATATTATAATGATAGAGATGACCCAATTTCAGCACCGGTAGGTTATCATTATATGAGTGACCCCTGTCACCAGACTGAGACTATGAAAGTGGCCCAGTTGCTAATGAAAAACCAGAAAAACATGTTGTATCCGATGTCAGTTGTTTTATAATATGCATTTTAAATTTTTTTTTATATCTGAACAATAAACTGTACATAAAGTGCATTCTTCCTTGAAAATGGGTTTCAGTTTCTCTGCTCAAAAAATAACACAAAATAACAGACATTGACGCTGGGAACCACGATTTAGCCACCACATACCAAAACAGGCAAACATATACACTGAAAAGCAACTAATACCCAACCATTATTTTATCATACTCTGTCGTTGAAGGCGGAGTTGCTCCCACGACAGCATGGTTTGCAATATACTTAAAAGCAATACGATACATCCTACCAACGTAGATGCTATAAGGCATGCCCATGGAAAATACTTTTCTTTCACTTCACCCCATATCATTGTATATTCGTAATTCGTGTAGAACGTTGTAACGCCATCAATAGCTGACTCAATTGGTTCGTAGTACTCATCACCCTTTCCCATCGCTTTCCGGATTCCGTTCCAGACACTGACTACTTCTTCGTCAGTGGGCAACCCATTGTGGATTATACCGCCATTTCTCAGCACCTCAACGTCTGCGGCCGTGTTGATCAAGCGGTCCATCACGTCCACATAGCACATCAGCGGTTTCGTTTCCTTTTTGCAAGCGAGTGCCTCGAATGCAACCAAATTTCTCATGACACCATCTGTTCTGTCGTCCATTTCAATAGTGGGCAAGTGAAATGTGCAGGTTTTGCCATCGAAACGAATCTCGTTGAGATGCTCTACGTGTGCGGCGAACTTTACCCCTTTTCTTCTCAGTTCTACCGCTGATGGGAGAGTGATGTACCTCTTTTTCTTCCACACTCTATTGTGTTCAGTGTGATCTCTGGTATCTGAAGAGCGGACGATATTTTCATATACAAACCCTAAGAGATGTGCATGCGGTCTTAATGAGGGAGCTGCTAAAACATAGGAATCCAGCTTGTCACGTTTGCAAAGAAAAGGGGAGAGAGTGTGCCAAATGTGCCTTAGAATTGAGTTGAGGTCAAGATCTGTGCCTGCCTGCCATTGGAGGATCATCTGTAAGGCAAACATGGGTATTTGATTTTGTATCTTCATAATATCTTCCTGCACTGCTGCAAACATGGATGTTTGATTTTCCAGTTTCATAATATCTTCCTCCACTGCAGATGGTAGCTGGTTTTGTAAAAAGTAAAAGCGAGTTGCTTGATCACAGTCCGCTTCCCGGGTGAAGATCTTCCTAAAATAAAAAATAAAAATAATTTAGAAGCAAATTTAAATCATAAATATAAAACATATAAAGCATATTTTGCCAATTTTGTTTTCTTTGATATTATAGAAAGTCTCCAAACATTCTCTAGGAGTTGGGTTTGACTAAACAATGGGGCTAATTATTTAGCAAAAATAGTTGTTTCAGAATCATATGCGGGAGTTTTCTGAAGATGTTTATATTTTCAATTCACAGGTTGCAGATCAGCCATATGTATATATCGGGAGAGGTTGATCGCCTCCCGAAAATTAGAATGCATCTGGGTAAAGCCACATTCTCGGTCTTTGAGATTATAGAAAGTCTCCAAATATTCTTTTAACAGTTAGGTTTGACTAAAGAAATGGGGCTAATTATTTAGCAAAAATCGTTGTTTCAGGAATCATATGTGGGAGTTTCTTCAAGATGTTTATATTTTCAATTCACTCAAAAATGCTTTGTGCTACAAGAATGCACAAACATCTACAGAGATAATCTCTTTTATATTATAAAATATTTTAAATGTGCTTTAAAACTGTATTTGTTTGTTTAAGAGTTTAAGGAAACAGGTTGAATATTGTTTAACAGTTTAAGGAAACAGGTTAACTATTCAAGTCTTACAAGTATTTGGTAGTAATGAAAAACTACTTCAGTTTTTCTTAAATAGCAGTAATGAGTTTTACTGTATTCCGTGATAGCAATTTGTGATGAGGGTCTTCACTATTAGTTTAATAACTGAATATAATAATTTCTTAAATAGCAGTAATGAGTTTTACTGTATTCCGTGATAGCAATTTGTGACGAGGGTCTTCATTATTAGTTTAATAACTGAATTATAATAATTTTTTTCATGAAAAATATATATATATATATATATATATATATATATATATATATATATATATAAACTTTTTTATGCAATATTAAAATATATATAATTGAGTTTTTAATTTGCAGAGAGATTTGTTCCCACAAGTCTAATAGTCCAATTCCTTGCAAGACTACATATGTTTGAGAATTGTTCCAGATACTATTTATTGAGAAAAATATAATTTAAGGTTGCAGAACTGTAATCAATAAATATAATTGAAGGTTGCAGAACTGTAATATTAGATAAACATGGATAATGTTGACTCAAAAATGTTAAAATTGGGATCCAAAATGATATATACCAGTGGTATGAGAGACTTTTTTCGCGAAATTTGAAAATCACGACTGTAAAGGAAACCATAACTTAAGAATCGCAAAACATCGCAATTGTAAAGGGCCATACCTTAAGAATCGCAAAAGGAATAAGCCGTCTCGAGCCAAGATCCAACCCACTTCCTCGTCACTCTCATTACAGATATGGATATGGAGGAGCTCGTACCATTGCCGAATTTTACCACCCTGCGCTATCATGTCTGCCACCAGGTTGTTGAAGGGAGGGCGACCAGCTCTGTCAACGAGTATGCCAGGGAGCTCGTCTTTGAATATTTCATATTTACCAAGTTGGCGTTTTCCGAAATGAAGAGGGCCTAGTGAAACCACCTGCGGCACATAAGCTGCTTCCAAGTTTTGACCCGGCAGACGATCCAGTATGCTGGAGACCTGTTGGGCAACAATGGCAACTTCATCCTCAGCCTTTTCGGTTTGCTTTGACGAGCTGGGAAATAGAATATCTGTCCTGTACTGGTTGTCCATAGTGCCACAGGTGCAGGAGTAGAGTTGGTTCAAGATTGATCCTCCTCCTTGGCTTCTACCAAAACCCAAATGGACAGGATCATCAGAAATCTGGAGATTCAATGCCCTTGAGGGCGAGCTCATGGGTAAGGGGTAGGTCAAGGGCTGCCCATATCCTCGAGGTAAATAGCTAATTATACAATGGAGCTGACGATACTCTTAATCGAGTTTTTAACATGGCTTTTTTTTTTTTAAACTGAAAAATCGTGCCGGAACAGCTCACAGGATTGGACCAAAAAACTTGAGGGACCAAAGTTTGAGCACATCCTTACTCGAGTCGGTTGCCAAAAATGAAAGAGGTGGGTACACAAAAAATAAGCATGGCACACTGTTTATCGATTTGATCGATTCGGCTCTCCTTTCCTGACCACTCATATGTAATCATGTTTTGCTTTTTTCCGAAGAGACGCAAATTACACAAAAATCGCAACAACCAGCAGTCGTGACAAGCGGCCCAGGCACAGGTGTCAGGGAAAACCAAGTTAGGTGGGAAATATATGAAACCGCTTACTGTATATAAAAATATATTGGACCATCAGTGAAGATGTGCAAATAGTTTCCGAAGAAGTGGCGACCACTCACCAATAATTATAGTTTTCGAAGAAGTGAGGCCCACTCACCAATAAAAACAGAGGCTGGTAGATAATTTACATCCTGTGGGTATGACAAAGTGGTGGCAAGAACCCACAAATAATAGACAGGCTCAGTGTATAAATACAAAAACCGGAAGAAATTGCAAAATGTGAGTGTGTATTATTGAACCCAAATTGATACCGACCGTGAAAAAAGGTAAAGATTTTTTTATTTTTGATGGGGAGACGTGCAAGATCATGATAAAGGTAGAATATTTCTTGCTTGCAAAACAGTGGCAGATCATGATGGCCACTCTGTCTTTTCTGGGGATGAACAACTCATGAAGATTGCATGATCTTGTTGGTGAGAGTAGCTGGGAGTCGAATGATTTTTTTTTACCTTGTAGTATGTACGATTTATGCGTAGAATGGTTTAAAGTCACATGATATTTTTTTTCCCTTAAAAATTATTGTGTACAACTTATGGGTAAAAGTAGGTTTCGTTTTTTCAGATATTTTAATTCTTTAGATCTAGGACAATCCGTATTTGGTGAGAGTTGCCTGTAGGCAAGGAGCCTGGATCAAAATCAACTGGCTGCCACTATAAACCTAGGCTAGGTGCAGCAGCCTGCAAGCCACACAATAGCAATTAACTTATGCCTCAACAAAGCCGAGACATCCGCTAGAGGCCGTAGCCTACTCTTCTAGCCAAGACACAACAGGGTATGTCTCCACGGAGGTTTTAATTCTTTATTGAGTTTGGTGGTTTGGGTTTAGTGATGGGACAGTTTTCTCGGTAGCGTTGAATTTAGTTAGTAATGAAATTCTCCGACCCATTAATCATGAAATTTTGTATTGAACTTTTAAAAAGAAATAGAATAAAAATTGTTAGTTTAATAGTTATTTTTATTTTTTATAATCTATTATTAAATCTTATTTTCAATTTTAGCAAAATAATTTGGTGTATTAAGAAAAAGAATAAAAATTGTTAGTTTAATAGTTATTTTTATTTTTTATAATCTATTATTAAATCTTATTTTCAATTTTAGCAAAATAATTTGGTGTATTACAAGTTCAAGTAGGAATCTTGTTTCACAACTTCCTGTTAATCTATTCCGTGCAGATATAATGTAAATTTTTTAAAGAAAATCTCTTCCGTGCAGATCTAATGTAAATTTCTTAAATTTATTGTTAGAGAACCAAAAAAACGAAGTATTAATTGGTGGTTTTTCTAGCTTTTATTAAGCTAGGCCAAACACATCAAATAAATTTTAAATTAAAAACCTAAATGTATAGGTGAGTGTGTTGCAATGATGGTGGGAAGTGAATTTGTGTTACGTGGAACTTAACACCATTCCAACCCCGAGGTACTGGGAGTCTGGCACATTGTGATTTCTCGATAGGCCGAGTGAGTTTTTTTTTCTCGCTTATTTTGTGTTTTTTTACCAATGTTTGGATAGCACCTGATAATGATTTTCCACAATTTTAATTAACAATTAAATTAAAATAAATTTTCCGTTATTTAAAAACAAAAATGAATTCATTACCTACATAACATATATCAAACAATATGAACTAAGCGGATGATAACGAAAAAGCATATATACATAGTAGCATTGATGAAATTGACATCACTTAAATGAATGACTTTTAGCAAAATGGTGAATGTGGAGGTTGTTTCAATGAACGTGCCACAATAGCGTTGATCATTGAAGATTTATTTCATAGACAGTTGAAATAATGGCTCAAAATAACTATCAAAATAACTCTTTAAATATTAAGAGGGTAATTTAATATTTTTATGTTTTTGAATTTATAAATGAATGTAAGTTTTTGAAATTTTTTGTAATATTTATAATTCAAAATAGTGATTCCAACAAATTACCCTAAAGATTTAGGAAAAATTAATAAAAAAAATACACTTTAAAAATTATAATATAAAAAAATTAAACTATAATATAGTAATCTAAGATAACTTCTAATTTCCCTCGATCGGGTGTGATCTAGTTGCAAATCTTCAGGAGTAATATGATAACAACATTTAAGGAAAGGTCTTACAACCTGTAGGGTGGTCTAGATAGTGGCAGGTCGCTGAGGGAAGGTGGTGGTGAGGGTTGCGTGTGAGGTGGGTTAATTTGATCCCAAAGGCGCCATCATTATGCAAGTTGGGATATAAAAGGGAGGATGATTCGTCAGGAGTTTATACTCCAGTTCTGTTCCTCTCAAGCTATTTTCTGCGCATGAAGGTGAACTGGTTTTGAGCTGATAGCAGCGATGGGACGAAGCACCTCAGCGTTCGAGCCCAACAAACCAAGGGTATGCAATAATGTCCCTATCAGTTTTGTGTCTCACGATCATGGAGAACGCGGGCAATTCAGTTCTTTCTGCTTCTACATGGACTACTTTGTTGGTAGCACCGACTCTTCCATCTGCATGGGGTTCTGGGAGGTCTTCCTTGATTCTTTCTGGGTTGATAATGTCAATTTCCATTATGTATGTCATAATGCCTCAAAAAATGGGGGATATGGGTCTGGGATGGGGAGGACACGTTTGCAAATACTCTAAATTGGCAGGGTTGGGCACTTGTATTGCAGGCTAGCGGAAACACCCTCACCTGCATGTTAAATTGGAGGATCATTTTGTGACTAACACATGTTGTTGCTGACCCTCTATGGTTCACAAGGTAGATGGGGATAAATCCATTGCAATTCCATTTGGGAGGCCTAGGAAAACTTGGCAACAAACCCCTGATGGGGGTATGGTTCATAATCATCACCATGGTATGGAATGATAGTTTATGGTTTATATTCTTCGAATCACTAATAACGAGTTGTGTTTTTGTATGTCTTTACTCCTGTCATAGAGACATGCCCCGGGCGAGGAGTCAGGACCTCAATTGGGGAAACACAATCATTTTTTTATTAGCTTACCAAACCTTCACGAGGCATCAGGCTCTAATGGCATAGGCAAAGAGCATCAAAGAGGAAGTGGGGGTGGACTGCCGGAAGAAAACTTGGAAGCGAGGTGCTTAGAAGGAGAAACGTGAACCCTCCTCCCAGGTGCTGAGAAGGTCAGACCGCAAACCTCAAGCCAAGCACATTAGGGATGCCGCTCAGGCATATGTTCAATAGGTTTCGAGTCAAGTAAGGTAGGTAATTGCGAAGTGGGAAGAAGCCCTCACTCACCAAGCGGAAGAAGAAGAAGTAGGTTTGGAAGGTGAGCTCTGTGTTCTTGATCCGAACAATACCAAAGGCAAGGTATCCCAATACAAAACCATTCATCTATATTGGCGGATGAAACATATGGTGGAAAAATCCATCATGCACACCACTGAGTTTATGCATGTAGACCCCTCTATGCAGGAAATTCAAAAAGACTTCTAGCTCTTGTAGTTCTAGGTACAACATCAGAATGCCCGTTTGGGTAGAATTTAACATGTTCTTAGGAAGCCACAACAATCGAAAATTCCTGGGTCTAGCACCAATGACCCGATGCCTATTGAGTCCTCGGAGGACTAGTTTTTTTCCTGTCATGAATGTTTATTGTTCTAATTTTGTTTATTTTGTTGAAGAACATAGAAGGATGTAGACTTAGTAGGACAAAATCTTTAAAGGATTTAGAGAGTTCGGCTTATAAAGTTGTGTGTGATAGACTAAAGAAATTTCAGTTCTCGCTCGCTTATAATGCCTTTCAATGGCTAATAGACCTAGTTCCCCACAGGGCAGGTTGAGGCATCAGAAGAGATCATCTGTTGTAATCTGCTCTTTTTTTATGAATGAATGAAAGGTACTACTCACCTTACCAAAAAAAAAAACTCCTAATTTAATGAATTTATATAATATAAATATGATAAATAAAATGAAACTCCTAGTTAAATATTTAAAAGAAAATGTTTGTTTAAATGTGATTGAATGGTACAAGCTATAATTATAAACTTGAATTTAAATTCAAATTTAACATATAAAAATAAAAATAAAAATTTATCTAAAATTTATAATAAAAAATAAACAATATATAAAAAAGTAATTATATATTTAAAAAGTGATAATTAAAGTTAAAAGTTTAAGATGCTCACACACAATGTATATAAAAGTAGTGCAACCACACATATATAAAACTAACACAACCATATAAACTAGATGGTTGGTAATCCCGAGGGTTAGCTCAATCTGTGGTAGTTAAAGCACATTTTCAAATTTCTATTGAGAGGTTATTGGTTAACTACCACCTTTTCTACTAAGAGGTTAAATTGGTTCAATTTTCTTAACAGTCTCCAGGGTCAGACTCCGTGTTGAGCTGACATGAAATGATCCTTTCAGTGGATGTGCCTCATCACTAGGGCCCATGAACCACATAAGAAAAGAAAATAAACTAGATGGCTAGTAAATGCCTATAGGAACCAATCCATGACCAACATGTCATTTCATGGTACACCTCACATTGCTAACATTTTAAAAATTCATATACATAAACTAAATTATAACTTTATTTTAAATAATAATAATAATCATTGTCTTTAGAAGAGAGGAATAACCTGTTTCTGAGTTTTTTTTACTAACCCAACGTTTCGAACTTCCCAAGTGAGTCCATCATCAGGGGTAGACGTCAAATGTATTTTGAAAAGTTGAGAGGAATAGGGCAAATGTGAAGAATAAATAGTGAATGATGAGGAATTTTTAAGGTCAGTTTGATGAACGATAATATTAATTTAGCCCTAGAAAATCTCAATTTTTCAAAATTGGTGGCGCTGTCCATTAAGTCCCTTCCATGGTAGGATTGAATGTTCTTAAAGAGAGAATCCATACAGGTGAAAATAGTTTTTAGAAGAGAGTCCAATAACCTGTTTCTGAGTTTTTTTATTAACCCAACATTTCGGACTTCCCAAGTGAGTCCATCATCAGGGGTAGATGTCAAATGTATTTTGAAAAGTTGAGAGGAATAGGACAAATGTGAAGAATAAGTAGTGAATGATGAGGAGTTTTTAAGAAGGTCGTTTTGATGAACGATAATATTAATTTAGCCCCAGAAAATCTCAATTTTTCAAAACTGGTGGCGCTATCCATTAAATCCCTTCCATGGTAGGATTGAATGTTTTTAAAGAGAGAATCCATATAGGCGAAAATAGTTTTTAGAAATAACATGTTTCTGAGTTTTTTTATGAACCCAACGTTTCAGACTTCCCAAGTGAGTCCATCATCAGGGGTAGACGTCAAATGTATTTTGAAAAGTTGAGAGGAATAGGGAAAATGTGAAGAATAAATAGTGAATGATGAGGAGTTTTTAAGAAGGTCGGTTTGATGAATAATAATATTAATTTAGCCCTAGAAAATCTCAATTTTTCAAAACTGGTGGCGCTGTCCATTAAATCCCTTCCATGGTAGGATTGAATGTTTTTAAAGAGAGAATCCATACAGGTGAAAATAGTTTTTAGAAGAGAGGAATAACTTGTTTCTGAGTTTTTTTATTAACCCAACGTTTCAGACTTCCCAAGTGAGTCCATCATCAGGGGTAGACGTCAAATGTATTTTGAAAAGTTGAGAGGAATAGGGCAAATGTGAAGAATAAATAGTGAATGATGAGGAGTTTTTAAGAAGATCGGTTTGATGAGGAATAACGATAAATTAATATTATCGTTCATCAAACTGACCTTCTTAAAAACTCCTCATCATTCACTATTTATTCTTCACATTTGCCTTATTCCTCTCAACTTTTCAAAATACATTTGACGTCAACCCCTGATGATGGACTCACTTGGGAAGTCCGAAACGTTGGGTTAATAAAAAAATTTAGAAACAAGTTATTCCTCTCTTCTAAAAACTATTTTCACCTGTATGGATTCTCTCTTTAAAAACATTCAATCCTACCATGGAAGGGATTTAATGGACAACACCACCAGTTTTGAAAAATTGAGATTTTCTAGGGCTAAATTAATATTATCGTTCATCAAACCGACCTTCTTAAAAACTCCTCATCATTCACTATTTATTCTTCACATTTGCCCTATTCCTCTCAACTTTTCAAAATACATTTGACGTCTACCCCTGATGATGGACTCACTTGGGAAGTCCGAAACGTTGGGTTAATTAAAAAACTCAGAAACAGGTTATTCCTCTCTTCTAAAAACTATTTTCACCTGTATGGATTCTCTCTTTAAAAATAATCATTGTCATTATATATATATATATATATATATAACAAGATTCTTAATCATGGAGATTAAACCCACTTTGCCATGGATATTCTTAAGCTTTGTTACAATACCATAAGCTAATACCATAGCTTATCAATATCGCATGCCCAAAAAACCATAATTCATTTCTTATAACACTAGTTCATAGAAATTTTATTTTAATTATTTGGGTAAAAATGTCATAACTAATTTTGAGATATGATGTAGGAGCATCACTCCACTCCTTGTTTCGACATCAAACTGATGAGAAGTGTAGCAAAAAAGGCTCAATTTGACTTAGCCTTGGTCAAATTGAGAAAATTCAAAATTTCCACATTAGCAAACAACATGGAGGCAATTAACTGAGGTGACATGGCTCTCGTCACTCAGTTAGCTTAGTAAATTTGAGTTAGTGAGCTTGGAGTTTAGTTTGCATGTGTTGATTGCTAATTTATAATTGCAGAATCCAAAAAATCCATAGTATCATAAAACATTGGTCGACGTTTCGAATCCCAACAGGGATCCATCTTCAGGACAAGAATAAATAATGAAAGAAGGTCGCAAAAGATCAAGGTATAAATAGTGAAGGATTATGATGTTGAGAGGAGCCAACAACAGATTATTAATCTATTTAAAATAAATTATATTTAATTCTATATAAAATTTTAATTTAATTTAAATAAAAAAAAATAAATTGAATAATAAATATTTAAAATATTTAAAATTTTATTTTATTATAAACACTAAGTGTTACTAAATTAATTTGAATAAATTAATTTTAATTATAATATAATACCCCTAATTTTTTTTTTTATTAAGTTTCAAAATTTATAGCAATCCAGTTTAGTTATTTTCAGTTGTATTCAATTAAACTAGTTCTAACAGTTAATAGAACTACTTGGAGGTCATTTGTGCAGTGGGCCAACAGTCTAACTCAGAGATCATCCAGTTAGATGATCAATCAACCAAAAATAACTCATGCACATTTGAATCTTAATGCATTAACCGTGGTGAGATTTCTGAAGTGAGTGTAACCCCGCTTGTAAACCAGTGTTGACAGACATGTGTTGCATGAAATCAATGATCAATCCTTGGGGATTGCACAATCAATTTGGAGGAAAAACCTAAAGAATAGGGGCCAATTTCCTCAATACTTGTGCAAGGAAATATGGGCTCAAGTAGAGGCAGAAATTGACTAACTCTGGGCTCGAGCTTCTCATTGAGCAGAGAGATAGGTTATTCACTTGTAGTTTGAGCTCAAAGCGAGCTAGCAATTGCAATACATTATATATTAATTTTATTAATGAAAACATTCTTAAGCTGTTTTCATGAGTTAGTTTCCCCTAGATAAATTTGTATACTTGTGTAAGTAATTGATGCATGTTTGTGAATGTTGTTCTAAATTATGAGTTAATTTTCGTAGAGCGGTAGAGTATAATTGTGTCTCTTGATTTAGATTAAATTTCTTGAGAATTTGAAATTCTATCACCAAATTTCTACATGGTATCAGAGTAGGATTCACATTAGAAAAAGAATTTCGAAGTTGTTCTTGAGCAGGTTTGAATTTGCAGCGTCAGCGTAGTAGGATATCTTCAGAGTTGGGAAGATGACCTTCAATGGACATAGACTAGAGTATGCCTTGGAAGGAAACTAGAATTTCATTGCATGGAAGGATCACATGGAAGCAATGTTTTCTGATGTCAATGGCTTGTTGGAATATGTCAAGATAGACATTCCAAAACCAAGATCAAATGATGCCTAGAACCTAGCTCAATGGAAGAAAGATGTAGCCAAGGCGAGGAGAATAATATTGGAGGGAGTGTGAGACCACATTGTCTCAAATATCCATGGGAAAGAGACTCCTTTCATAATGTGGAAGTCACTGACAAAGCTATTCGACAATAATATTGACCATAGAAAACTGACCCTCAAAGAAAACTCTAAAATATGAAGATGTAGAAGAATGGTACTATTCGATAGTATCTCACCATATTTACACAAGTTTAAGATGATCTTGGAGGGGTTGGTGTGAACGTCGCATAACATGACCTACTGAGCCTAACTCTTCTGGGCCTTCCCAAAATCTAGCACAGTTTCCAGGACTCTATGAATGGAAGGGAGAAATTATTGAATTGGGAACACTTGTGGTCCAATTTGGTACAAGAATAAATCAGGAGAAACTCTAGAGATGGAGTAACATCCATAGAAGAGGAAGAGGACTTTGATCTAGCGGGCAAAGAATTGAAGGCCAAGGGAAAGAAGTCCCAAGGCGAGGTTGATTCCAACTAAGGGGGCTAGAATAAAAATTTTCCAAAATAAATTTCTTCAATTTTCATGAATTTAGGAATTATGCTACAAAGTGTCCACACAAAAATGCTAACAAGAAGAACTCAGAAGGAGAATCAGGTGAAGCATTGGCTTCATAATTCGATTTAGACTTCACCCTGATTACATGCATGGCCAGCACTGTGATAGGGAGTGTGTGGTACTTGGAATCAAGTGCCTCATTCCATTTGACAGGGCGTAGAGAGTTTTTTAGTGAGCTGGAGAAAAATATATCCAGATGCATATTGAGCTTGGGGATGACAGAAGGTATAGTTCTACTGAGATTTGTACAATAACCTTTAAGAAGGAGTTGGTCTCCCCTCTTTTCCTAAAATATTTTATTTTTGTACCAGGACTAAAGAAGAACCTCATCTTTGTAGCAATTTTGGAAGACAATGACTATGGTGTGATCTTTAGTAAAGGGAAAAGCCTTTCAAAGACACATAGCTGCTGGGAAAGTGAAGTAGATCGAGGTTCGAGTAAAGAACTTGTATAAACTTGAGGTGGGAGAATGTTAAACCTTAAGGAGCAAGGCAACGATTAGATATGTCGTGGTTGAGATGGAGAGATATAGACCTATTAAATGGAGACTCAACCAATTGGCATTTGGGTTGACCATGATGGTGATGAGGACCATCCATAGACCTACAGTGGAGGTAGAGTTCGAGCCAAGTGGTTAGAGGGAGAAATTGCATTTATACCTTCAGGAGTGAGGTGGAATAATGTAGATCCTTAGTCCCAAATTTGTGGAAATTTGGGCAGGTTCCATTGAGGCCTTCTCCTCATTGATCATTACCTTGATAAGTGCGTAATACTCAAGGCAATTACCTTTAAGGGTTAAGGTAAAACTACCCATTTACCTAAAAGATAATAACAGAGAGAAAGCAACTGATCACCCGTATAGTTTTCTTTCTTCTCCAATTTTTTTATTTTCTTTATTTGGATTTCTTTAAATATTTTCACCATCTTCAATCATTGGTTCAATATCTCTTTCACTTTCTCTTTCAAAATTTTGTATCTCATCATCAATGTTTTGAGGAATATCTCTCTGTGTTTACATTGCAAAATATTTTTCAAATTAGTTCATCAAATAAAAATTAAGTAAATAAAAAAGTGGAGAAGAAGAAAATCTATCTGTCCAGCTTGCTTCTCTCCGTTATTATATTTTTTGTAATATTTAATCAATTTATTAAGAAAATCAAGGAAAATCATAGGATAGTGGAGAAGAAGAAACTATCCGTGTCCAAGCAGCTTCATTCCTTTAACTTTTCTCTAAATTACACGTAGAGAAGCCAACTGACACTTATAGTTTTCTTCTCCACTTTTTTATTTCTTTATTTGGATTTCTTTCAATATTTTCACCATCTTCAATCATTGGTTCAATATCTCTTTCACTTTATTTTTCAAAATTTTGTATCTCATCATTAATGTTTTGAGGAATATCTCTTTCTGTTTACATTAAACAAAATATTTTTCAAATTAGTTCATCAAATTAATAATATGCCTCATTGATCATTACCTTGATACATGGGCCCATAATATTCAATAGTAGGAAGATCATTGTCAGTTAGATATTGAGTGTAGAGGATTCTTGATAACAGTGCAGGAGGCATAGTGTAGAATCAACATCAGTGCAATTTTTCCAATAGATAGTTGCATATACATAATTGATTGATTGTTATTTTTGGATGCTTCTCAGTTGTATTTGTTGCAGTAGCAGTAAAAACAATGAGAGGTATTGCTACAATACATTCCATAGGCGTTGGATAGGGGTGGTGAAAATCTCTTTCTTGCTAAGAGGGAGTGTTGAGAAGTGTAGCAAGAGAGGCTCAATTTGACTTAGCCTTGGTCAAATTGAGAACATTCAAAATTTCAACATCATCATTACAACTTGGAGGTAGTTAAATGAGGTGACATCACTCTTGTCACTTAGTTAGCTCAGCAGAATTTCGGAGTTAGTAGGCTTGCATTTTAGTTTGCATGTGTTTATTGCTAATTTATAGCAATCCATTTCAGCTATTTCAGCTGTATTCGGTTAAACTAATTCTAACGCTAAGAGAACTAGTTGGAGGTCACCAGTGCAAATGGAACAATAGTACAACTTAGTGATCATCTAGTTAATCGATAAATCAACCAAAAATAGGTCATGCACGCAAGGAATTCAGATTGCTCAACTCAGTAGTGGAGATTCAAAGGAAATATAACATCAACTATAAGCTAGTGTTGAGTGTACAGTGTGTTACATGCAACCAGTGATCAATCCTTAGGAATCGTGCATTAAATTTGGAGGAAAAAACTAAATAATAGGAAAGATTTTCCTCGGATTTGTGCAAGGAAATAGTGGGTCAAACATAGCAAAAAATTGACTAAGTTCTGGGTCATAGCTTCTCATTGAGAAGAGAGATAGGTTATTCACTTTTAAGTTGAGCTCAAAGTGACTATAAATTGTAATACATTATGTATTCATCTCGATTAATGGAGCTAAAGTTTAAGGGGTTTTTTACTAGTTGGTTTCCCCTAGTAGATAAATATGTGTACTTACGTAAGTGATTGATGCATGCTTGAAAATGTTGTTCTAAATTGTGAATTAATTTCCGTAGATAAATAAAGTAGAATTGTGTCTCTTGATTTAGATTAAATTTCTTAAGCAATTCCAATTCTATCACCAAATTTATACACAAACCTCTCGTAAATATCTCGTAGTTTGTTTTATTTTTTTATGTGTCCCTCGAGGGACAATTAGGAAAATTTGTTTATTTTACTATTTCACGTATGTCCCTTTTGTGGGATAGGTGTTCTATTTGTAAATATTCCCTCCTAGAAAAGTCTTTTTGTCGAAATTTGAAAGTTTTTTATTGCCAACATACCTATGATATGTTAAATGATATTTTCGATCCGTTAAATGATATTTTCTTTAGTAGTGTATATATACATGTAATGAGAGGATTCATGGGTGAGAAGGATGGAAGAGGGAATGAATTGTTTTCTTGCCATTTTGTAATTCATCGTATGTAAAGAAAGGAAGAATTCATTGTCCAAACATATGGTGGATGTTTCATTTTGTTTTGAGTGGCCCTTGCATTTTTTTATTATTGTCTCAGGTTGTCCGCTTAAAACCAATCGTGCTATTTTATTTTTTAGTTTTACATTTGATATTAAATGAGACATACAAAAGTGGATTTTGGGCATAGATTTTAGCCTCCTGGGTAGGTGTCGAGCGAGAGAAGTGCCTACGCATTAGTAGGGCCAACTCACAATTAAATAAATGCGTTGAAAGTCCCATGTGAGGGCTTTTAAGACTTTTTTTTAAAGGGGTGGATTCTGTGTTGGGATAATAAGAGTCGATGGAGTAGTGGTCGGAACTCAACCTTCCTAACTCCACGCCATCCGCAAGCCATGTTAATCCATTTGCACCCTGATACCGACGTATGTAAGGGAGATAAAGGTTAGCTCGTGTGGCCCAATTCGACACTCAAATAAGGTTGTAGTAACTCGAATTGGCTTTTTAACATCGACTCTCAAACTTTGTAGATATCCCCGAATAGTTGAAAGTTAGTGGGAACTAAGTGTTTTCCTCGTGGTCAAGTGTGGGGGTTCTCGACTCTCGACTTGTCTCAAAGTTGTGTGAATCTCGATTCCACATGTGGAATTTCCTTAGTGCATTTAATTGTTAGGTTTTTTTCTTTTGGGAACCAAACAGAAGGACTATAAGAGATTTTTCTCCACATGGCCATCATGGAGAAAGAAGCTTGAGAAGTAAATTTTATTTGAGAGAGAATTGAGATGACCAACGAAGTCATGCGCTCTTTGTGAAATAGTGGGATACAAGAAAAAAAATTATTGCATAATTGTGTTTTAAAGTGTTTGGACATCCAAGAGCAGAGGAATAAATTTGGTTTTCGTGTGATGAGAGAGAGAGAAAAAAAGGATGAGACCATGCTCAGTTGCATTAATTTGTGGTATTAGAGCATGCTCTAAGCTCGAATAGAAGCCTCAGAATAACAAGCAACAACCGAGATATTGTTAAAGGTGTGTCACTAATATGGCAACCCAAAAGAGGAGACCGAGAAAGGGCTAAGAAAGAGGAGGCCAAGGAAGGGTTTCACTGACGATGAATAGAGATTAGAGCTAAGGTGTCTCCGTGCAAGGATGGAGGTAATGGAAATTGGACGTAAATGTGGCCATAATATAGGAGACATTAGTGGGAGTGACAATACGAACTCTAAGGAAGAGGTGGAAAGAACTCGAGGAACATAGGAAATAGATGGGTTGTTGATTAAACTTTTCACCAAGCTTGGGTCCAAACCAAAAAATGGAAGTGACAATATATGAGGTAAATTTGAATGTGAAAGAGTTATTGGATTAGATCAACACTCTAAATAAATATTTTGACTATGAGGAAGTTGCGGAGGACCGAAGGTCAAGTGTGTTGTGAATAAAGCTGAGAGGACATGCAACATTGTGGTGGGATGACTTGCAGTAGATCGTGAGAAGAAAAGTAAAGGAAAATATTAAAATTTGGGATAGGATGGTGGCTAAATTCAAGAGCTATTTTTTTTCGCAAGGATTACCAGCTGAATTTGTTCAAGCAACTCAAGAATTTGAGGGCGTAAGATCATGATGCAAATGAAAGAGTATACAAAGGATTTTTTATAGGTTGAGTATAAGAATAGGTCACACGTGAAGAGGATGTGGAGAAGGTGACCAAGTACATATATGGCTGAGGTTTTAAATTAAAGATGAAATAAACCTCTTACCCTTGATGACTATGGAGGATGCCTATCACCAACACAAAGGGCAAACGAAAAGTTGGCTAGAAGCAGTAATCAATGCAATGAGAGGAAGGAGTCTAATGAGGGAAAGGGAATTCCAACAGGGAAGAGCCCATACTCTAATATAATAAGAAAGGAGTTCACAGAACTAATCTCCAAGAAGAGGAGAGTAATGGGGGCAGTAATATTTTTCCCAAGAAATAGAGGCAGAGACATGGAAGTTAGATGTTATATATGTGTGAAGATAGCAATATAAATACATGGAAATGTCCCGAAAATAAATTAGCAGCCAAAGAGGAGCACATGTTGTAGAATTTAGGGATGAGGCAACAATAAAAGAGGTAAAATAGGAAACCCCCCGAGTTGGGTGAGTCTCTAATGTCAAGAGGATTTTAATTAAAGGAGAGAAGGTGAAGAAAGAACCAACCCAACTGAAAAAAATATGTTTACAATAATTTTCAAATCTAAAGGTAAGTGCTGATAAAGTAATTATTGATAGTGGCAGCATTGAAAACTTGGTTTTTGTGGAAATGGCGAAGAAATTGGGATTGCAAAGGATGGCACATCCCGCTCCTTATTGAGTGACATGGCCGCAAAAGAGACATTATATTTTAGTCAATGAATAGAGAAAAGTGGAATTACAAATTGGCAGCTTACAAGGACGAGGTGTTATGTGACATCATGCCTATGGATGTTTGTCTTGTCTTATTAGGTAGGTCATGGGAATATGACAGAGGTTTTATTCATGATGGGATAAAGAACACCTACTCTTTTCAAGATGGACCACCTGAAACACATGTTGTTACCATTGGAAGAGTGAGGGAGCCAAAGAGGATGCATGTCCCGAGTATATTAATGATGATTGGGAAGGAGCTTCTACAACAAGCCGAGCAAGAAGAGGAGGTGTAGTTTGTTATAATTGGTAAGCCTCGAACTATCCTTACACACACAAATTTAAATGATTTTTTTTGTCGAAATTAAGTCATTATTAGATGATTTTTTCCGATATTATAGTCGATGAGTTTCCAAATGTCTTACCACCGTGAGAAGCATTAACCGTCATATAGATTTAATTATATGATCTAGTCTACATAACATGGTAGCTTATAGAATGACCCGTAAGAAAAATTAGGAGATCGGAAAGGAATTCCAAGAGTTTTTTGGACAAAGTGTTGCTCAAAGAGAGATTGAGCCCATGTTCAAGCACTAGTCAGATTGAGTCCAAAAAAAGATAGGGGTTGGAGAATGTACACTAATTCCAAAGCTATTAATAGGATAACTATCAATACATGTTTCCTTTACCCCACATGGATGATATAATGGATTGTCTCAATGGTGCCAAATTTTTTTTCCAAAATAGGTTTTAATGAGTGGGCATAATGAAATTCACATGAGAGAAGGGGATGAATTGAATACAACATTCAAAACCAATGATGGATTATATGAATGGTTGCTTATGCCATTTGGCTTAACCAATGCACCCAACACTTTTATGAGGCTCATGAATGAGGTTCTCAAATAATTTATTGGAAAATTTGTGGTTGTTTAGTTGCACGATATCCTCAGATACAACGAAATCGAGGAAGAACACCTCAAATTTTTAAATCTAATATTAAAGAAGTTGTAGTAGGAAAAACATTCGATAAATCAAGAAGTGTTCTTTTCTTAAGACATAGTTCGTTTATATAGGAATTGTAATTTCGCTAAAGGGATGAAAATGGACACCGAGAAAGTAAAATCCATTAAGGGTTGGCCTTCTCCAACCAACATACCGAGGTGAGAAGCTTCCATGGATTGACCAACCTTTATAGAAAATTTATTCAAAATTTCAATTGCATTTGTGCGCTAATGGTAGAGACAACCAAGGAGGAATAACAACCATTTAGATGGACAACGGTGCGTAAAAGGCATTTCAATTGTTAAAGAAGAATATTACTTAGCAACCTATATTAGCATTGCTTGATTTCTAGAATCTTTTCAAGCATAGCTTGTGATGCTAGTGGAACAAAAAATTAGAGTTGTCCTTAGCCAAGATGATAAACCAATTGCATATTTCAATGAGAACTAAATGAGGCAAAGCATAAGTATTCTACCTATGATGAAAATTTTTATGCAATAATTTAGTATGTCAAGAAGTGGAGAAATTATCTTATTCCTAAGGATTTCATCCTATATATCAAAAACCATGCATTACAATCTATCGACAAAGAAGACAAGATGAATAAAAAACATGCAAAATGGGTTGAGTACATGAAAATTTTTCCTTTTGTTTTAAAGCATACAAATGGAAGTGTTAATGAATTTCCTGATAGTTTGAGTAGGAGATGTTTAATTATGCAGGAGTTCCAAGTTAACACTCTAGTATATGAGAATTTTCAAGAATTGTATAAGGAGGAACCAACTTTTATAAAGATCTATGAAGCTTGTTAAAATCATGTGTTCAGGGATCGAAGCCCATGGCTTGAATACTTGGTTAAACATGGATTTTTTTTCAAGTGAAACAAGCTATTTATCCCAAGAGAATCGATGAGGGACAATCTCTTTGTAATATCCCAAAATAGGGATAGTAACAATTTATGAATAGTTATGCAGAGAAATAACACATATCATCTAAGTAAGAGAAGGAGGCCAATATGGAGGCTCTTTATTTACATTTACATCAGCAAAATATATGCATAAGAAATCCCATGAGATGTACAACAGGAAATAGAAGACTTTTATGGAAGAAAATCCTCAAAAATAGGTGTTGCAACCATGTATTAAGACTGAAAAGAGCTTGACAACGTTATTTTATTGGCTGCAACAACTATAGATTACACTTCAGATCTAGAGAAGATATGTGTATAAAAAGTTAGATCTATATCATATCTATACACTAGATAGGCTCTTCTTCAAATCCCCCTTGGGGTTTTCAGCAAATAATGAAGTACAAGGAGTAGATCTAAGATCTAATGTTGTAGATCTACAGAAATATTCAGAAATTTTTGGATATATAGATCTGATATGAAATATACAATATGATGATCCCCTCCAATGGATCTCAAATGTGAAGGGCAGATCCCCAACACATGAAAACCACTCCTCCAGAAAGTGTGCCAAAATACCATGCAACAGTACCCACACAAATAACGCAGTTATGGAAGCAAGACTGCATTGTAGGATTTAGAACATGTTTGGCCTAATGCCAAGATCTGAAAATGTAGCTCCAATGATCCAATATTATCTTGCCAATGGGATAGAAGCCTTCCCCACTGAAAAGGAGCACTAGAATGATCTAGATCTAAGTATATCTAGCCTCCACTTGCTACAGCTTTCAAATAAAACCAAACCCTCAATAGGATCTGCATTGTAGTTGGAAGAAGAAGCTTGGCCTTCAGCCATATAGTGGACAATAAATGCAATCTCTTCCAAGGGGCCTCTTAAGGAAAGGCGTAGGATTCCCGATTAGGAACACCCAGTGCTAAACAACGAGGAGAATGAGATATGTCTAAAAAGACAATATACTCTGAAAATACAATATTATCAACAACCTTCTCATGCTTCCATCCTCTTCATTTTATAAGTTGAGAGCTTGCAAAACCCTAAACCATCTCAATGAAATAGCTCCTTTCACATGAGCCACCTCCAACTAAAATTGTGTTGTGCCTCATTGATAGCCATTCCTCCAAGACAATGCTGTTGATTTGGTCATGGTTGACCCAGTCAAAATATTCAACCCCTTTCACACCTAAGGGTGCTTATTTAAATAGCCTCGATTTAGCCTTGTTCACATGTGGCATTGATTTATTTATTGTTTAGGAATTTTATTGATCCTCCTTTACACATTTATTCATCAAACAAACAAATAAAACAAAATTAAATATTCCCATTAGCTTGGGACTAATTGGGAATATTACAGTCCTCCCCTCCAAAATGTTGCTTGTCCTCAAGCAATTGATAAGGTGAGTGCTGCAACTCTTCTCCTTCCCCATTGTTGACACCATCATCATGTGTTAAGCTTCCTCCATAAGCTAAGTGTTCACCAATCCAACCCTCCATGAATTGTTCCTCCAAAGTTCTTATGAGATGCAAATAGCCCATCCCACAAGGAGTCAATAACTCAAATGAAACAAAAATGGCTGAACCAATGATCTCCCTAAAACATGTAGCATAAGACACATAGAGAGTCTCCATCCCATGTGGTACATACATGCTTCCCATCCTCCCTCCATACATTCCCATAAAAAGTACAAGTATATCATCAATGTATGGGAGCAAAACTACATACATACAAACATAAATTTGAGCATGTGGAGGTGGGTCATAGTCCCACATATGGAACTAGAGAAGTGCATATCCTGCCTGCATCAGATCAAGATATGGTAAGTGGTTTTCCCACCACTTACTTGTGGCCCATGTTATCATCTCACCATGGCTAAAAGTGTGAGATATATTTGGTGCCTTAGGAATGCACCCATCATGATACAAAATCTCCCTTTGTCCACCAAGGGAGTGGCCATGTTCATAAATAGTTTTGGCCCAAAGTTGGCCATGAAGTTTAAAAGGTAGAACACTCCTCCTTGGATTCATGGCCTGCATATACATGGTACAAGAACACATACAATCAGAAAATAAAACACGATTCACATAAGTATTCTCTTCACCAATAATCCTCCTCAAACAAATGGAGTGCTTCATAGATCTATCTCCTCTTTCAAAAGTAGAAACAGAAGGCTGAATTAATTCTCCCATAGAGTTATGTTGTTGCTCCATCTCCACATGATGCATGCATCTTTGGAAATGCTAATATAGTTCTCCTTCAAAGCCCTCCCAATAGTAGCTCCTCATGATGATGTTGTTGAGCCTCATGGAATATGTGTGGCTGAAACAGAACTCTTCATAAGCCCTTTGTAGAAACTTCTCCTTGAGCTTGGAGGCTTTAGACAAGAAGATCCTACCATGATCATAGATGACTCCATCTTGGACTAAATATCCCTCATCATGTATCTAGTCATCAAGAATTATGCATGTGTGAAGATCCTTGGAATAATCCAACAATAGTTGGGATTTCCAATATGGATCTAGACTCCTCAACAATGATAGCGCTAATGATCTATCAACCGAAATTTCTATCATGTGGCTGCTCCTTTCTTTGACATCTCCTATGCCAAAGGTATGCGTGGGAAGGTCATCCCTCCCCCTCTTCTCCTTCTTGACATACCCCATGCCAAGTGTATATGATGGAAGGTTGTTATCCCCTCCTTGCTACCCTTCTTGTATATGCACATGCTCAAATGAAGATGGAATTTTTTGGAAATTAGTCTCCCATGGAAGACTATCATCTATCCAAAACCCCCTTGGTCTTGCCAAAGTATGAATTTGAGGCCACCATCTCCTATCATGTATGGAATATTTTTCTCTAAGTGAGATTATCTTCTGAGTCTTCATAGCGAAGGACTGCCCTCCTTGCCCCATGATGGTGTCTTTCTCTGTTCTTGCAGCATCTTCTCTCAACGAAGTATGAGATGAGAGAGTGGACAATGATGATAAGGGGAAAATATTTCCCTCCTCTTTAAGCTCCCCCAACACTCTCAACACTGTAGTATGGTCTTCTAATGCTCCCTTCCTTCTTGGATCTATGAAATGGAGCATTAAGGTGTGAGAATTCTTTCACCAGATCTGAATCAGGTGGTCTTCCAGGTGGTTTCCCACAAGACAATGATGTCTCATGGATCATCCCCATATGCATAGCAGATGGGATCATCATATCCATGCATCCACTTCACAAATTCACCTCTATTTTTTGTGTGGAAGTTTCATGATGATGGGGTTTCACTCTTAAGGATGCAAGAGTGCTTCTGATTGGAGAAATTGCTCCATCCTTCCCTCCATGTAATAGTGGATCATCTCCTGCCATATTAGCGTTGTGATCCCTCCTTTTTTCTTCTCCTCCTACCTTCTGCAAGATCTCACAGTCTAAGGTGCTTTCCTCAGATGTCATTAACCCATGTACACCCAACATCTTCTTGGTGTCAAGAGTTTTGATCACCAAGGAATGATCTAGCATAGTGTGTGTCCCCAAGAATGTATCCAATGCTGGAACACACTTCCTCCATTGTTTTGTCTCATTGTCTATCATCATAGACACATGCTGCTCATGCTATTCATATGTAAGATCCCTTAGAGGCTGATCCCTTGGAGCTTCTTGCAAAGATACAAGAGCCCTTCTATTGGAAGCAATTGCTTCACTTCCATCTCCAAATAAAAGTAGATCTCCTCCTGCTATCACAGTGCTGGAGGATCTTTCTAGCTCTTCCTCTTCGTTCTCGTCATCAATGGAGAATGTCTCGTCATTAAGAGATCCTTTTTCTTGACCTCCTCTTGGAAAAGGAATCCTCATGTCTTCTTCTTGAGAAGAAATCTCTTGTTGAAGTGGGGCCTTTGCCCTTGGAAAATCATGTAGCTGATCTTTAACCCCCTGAACAATGTTCTAAAATGGAGTTGGCTTCATGGATCCTTCCAACTAATGCAAAGGTTTTGAATTCCTAGGCTTGGTTTTCTCACCCAAGGAAACTTCATATTGTTTTAAATCAAATCTTTTCACTAATCTCCTAGTGAATTTTTCATCAGTAGAGATGTTTACATTTCTTAATGAAGAAGATTCAAATAAGCACTAGGCATAAGCCTTACCTTGGAGATGCAGCACTGCTAATCTTATGACTTCTTCTTCTTAAAATTGATGCAGCTGGAAGTATGTGTGTAGCTTCCTTACCCAAGACTTGGATGAGCTCTCGGGTGATCCATCAAAAGTAGGTAGAAAGAATCTACCCAAAGTGTGCTGCATGCACCCTCTTCTTCTATTGTATTTGCTGGTTCTTCTCTCTTATTTGAGTTGAAAAAAATCTTGGAAGCTTAGATGCTCCCTGAAACTTCTATATTGAGATTCATATTCTTGGAGATAGTCACCAAGAGTCTCCACCTTTGGTGTTTCTCCTTCTGCTTCTTCTCTTGCTAGGAATGTAGGCATGCTACAGCGTTGTAGATTTGATTCTGTGGCTAAATGCTCACACACATAGTATGAAGAACTAGGGCTTTCCTCATGTGCAATTCCTCTTGAGGGATCTACATGTCTTTCCCTCCTCATTCCCCTGATTTCACTTTTGAGCTCATGAATAGTTTGGAATAGAGTTTTTGAGAACTCTTTCCCTTTAATTCTTCTAGATAAAGGGGTTTTACCCTTGTCTTCTTTGTCTTCAGTGTAATAAATCTTCTTATTCTTTCTTTTCTTTTCTTGAAAAGACATATTGGCTTCTTAGAAATCATAGGTTGTGCCAAGATGATGCTCTGATACCACTGTAATATCCCAAAATAGGGACTGCAGCAATTTATGAATAGTTATGCAGAGAAATAATGCAAATCATATAGGTAAGAGTAGGAGGCCAATATGGAGGCTCTTTATTTAAATTTACATCAAAAAAATATAAGAATAAGAAAGCCCATGAGATGTACAACAGGAAATAGAAAAATTTTATGGAAGAAAATCCTCAAAAAGAGGTGCTGCAACCATGTATTAAGACTGAAAAGAGCTTGACAACGTTATTTTATTGGCTGCAACTATTGTAGATTACACTTCAGATCTAGAGCAGATATGTGTATAAAAAGTTAGATCTATATTAGATCCATACACTAGATAGGCTCTTCTTCGAATCCCCCTTGGGGCTTTCAGCAAATCATGAATTACAAGGAGTAGATCTGAGATCTAATGCTGCAGATTTGCAGAAATACTCAGAAATTTATGGACATACAGATCTGATGTGAAATATACAATATGATGACCCCCTCCAGTGGATCTCAAATGTGAGGGGCAGATCCCCAACACATGAAAACCACTCCTCCAGAAAGTGTGCCAAAAGACCCTGCAACAGTACCCACACAAATAACGTAGTTCTGTAAGCAAGAATGTGCTGTAGGCTTTAGAAAATGTTTGGCCTAATGCCAAGATTTGAAAATGTAGCTCCAATGATCCAATACTCTCTTTCCAATGGGATAAAAGCCTTCCCCACTGAAAAGGAGCACTATAATGGTCTAGATCTTAGTAGATCTAGCCTCCACTTGCTGTAGCTTTCAACTACAACCAAACCCTCAACAAGATCTACGTTGTAGTTGGAAGAAGAAGCTTGGCCTTCAGCCAGATAGTGGACAAGAAATGAAATCTCTTCCAAGAGGCCTCTCAAGGAAAGAGGTGGGATTCTCAATCAGGAACACCCAGTGCTAAACAACACTATTCTCTGCTAAACAACAAGGAGAATGAGATATGTTTAAACAGACAATATACTCTGAAAATAAAATATCATCAACAACCTTCTCATGCTGCCATCCTCTTCCTTTTATAAGTTAGGAGCTTGCAAAAGCCTAAACCATCTCAATGAAATAGCTCCTTTCACAGGAGCCACCTCCAACTAAAACTACGTTGTGCCTCATTCATGGCCACTCCTCCAAGACAACGTTGTTGATTTGGTCATGGTTGACCCAGTCAAAAGATTCAGCCCCTTTCACACCTAAGGGTGCTTATTTAAATAGCCTAGATTTAGCCTTGTTCACATGTGGCATTGATTTATTTACTGTTTAGGAGTTTTATTGATCCTCTTTTACACATTTATTCATCAAACAGAAAAATAAAACAAAATTGAATATTCCCATTAGCTTGGGACTAATTGGGAATATTACACTCTTGAAAGAGAAACATAGTGGAGGGCTTGTTGGTTATTTTTTCCATGACAATACTTATGGACAATTAATTTCATTTTATTATTGGTCGGGTATGAGGAAAAATGTCAAGAGGTTTGTGGATAAACATAGAATTTTTCAAAATGGTAAAGGGAGACAATAAAATGGAGGACTACATCAACCAATGCACATATCGAGCATGCCCTGGGAAACCATTAGTATGGATTTTTTAATGGGTTTGCCAAGAACTAAAAGAAGTCATGATTCAATTTTTCTATAGTGGATAGGTTCTATAAAACGACACATTTCATACCCCGTTCCAAAACCAATGATGCTTCCCATATTGTAAATTTTTTTTTCTAGGAGGTAGTGAGACTACATGGAGTACCTAGGAGGATTTTTTCAAATAAGGACAAAAATTTTGTTGGAAAGTCTTGGAGAAATTTATGGAGGAAACTGTGGACAAGATTGACCTACAACTCAACTTATCAACCCTAAATAGATGGACAAATTGAGGTGGTTAATAGAAGTTTGGGAAATTTACTCAGGTATATGGTTCATGAGCATAATAAACAATGGGATCAAGTTATCCTGTGAGCTAAATTTTCCTATACTGATTCTCCTAATAGGAGTACAGGAAAAAGCCCCTTTCAGATTATGTATGACATGCATCCTAGAGGCATTTTTGAACTAAAAAATTTGGGGGAAAGGAGAAAAATATAAGTGTATATGCAAAGGAGTTCACTACAACAATGCAAATGATTGACCATGGTTTCCCATGATTGATTTTATAAAACATGGTTGACCATGGTTGGGCGTGGTTAACCATGATTGATTTTATTAAACATGGTTGACCGTGGTTGGGCATGGTTGACCACCAGTGACCATGATTGACCATGATTGATATTATAAACCTAAAAGAACAATAAACCCAAGGGACTAATACTAAAAACCCAAGGGATTAATAATAAATCCCCAAGGGATAATGAACTCAAGGGAATAATATTAAACCCAAGGGAATAATATTATAAAACCAAGGCATATAAACCCTACAATAAATATTATAAACCAAAAACTAAACATGGTTGTCCATGGTTGAAAATGGTTGATTCTCATATTTAGACAATCCTTGTCATAATGCGGTGTTGGACCATAGCTGAAAATTCTTTACCATCATTGATTTTTATATTGAGACAATATTTGTCACAATGCGACGTTGGACCATGGTTGACCATGGTTGATTTTCATATTCATACAATATTTGTCACAATGCGACGTTGGACCATGGTTGACCATGATTGACCTTGGTTGACCATGATTGATATTATAAACCCAAGGGAATAACAACCCAAAGGATTAATACTAAAAACCCAAGGGATTATAAACACACGAGAATAATATTAAACCTTAGGAATATGACCACTTAGATTAATAAAACCAAGGGATTGATATTATAAACTGAAGAGAATAATATTAAACCTAGGAATATTAATTAATTATTATTTTGTTAATTAATATTAATTAATTATTATTTTGTTAATTAATATTAATTATTGGTTAATAAATATTAATAATTAGTTAATCAATATTAATTAATTAATTAAAGGCTAATTTAATTAATAATAAATTTTAATTAATTAATGGTCGAATAATAAACCCAAAGGATTAATACTAAAAACCCAAGACATTATAAATAAATATTATTATTAATAATATTATTATTGTCAATATTAATATTAAATAAGTATTAATAATAAGTAATGGTGGAATAATAATCCCAAGGGATTAATACTTAAAACCCAAGGTATTAATAACAAATATTAATAAAGAAACCCAACCATTTATAATAATAATACATATTATTAATTAATGTAATTAATAGTAAATTAATGAATAATTAATAAACCCAACCATTAATATTAATATAGTGATAATTCTTGAAATAATGGGAAGTTGGATCATGGTTGACCATGGTTGACCATGATTTATTTTCATATCCAAACAATATTTGTCACAATAAACCCAAGTGAATAATAAACCCAAGGGATTATGAACCGAGTGGAATAACATTAAAGCTAAGGCATTAATATTATAAACTAAAGGTATATAAACCCTAATATAATATTATAAACTATTGTGAAGATAAATCCCCTATGCGGACAGAGGCGAACTCTTTAGCCCTAGAGTTGGTCTAGCAACTTGTGAGACTTTCTAATGCAAGCTTCCTTCGCTAATATTCAAAATGAGACAAGAAAGGCGATAGGGTTACCTTTTTCTGATGCTATGCTTGAGCACTTTGATGGTGGCCTTGATCAATGATCCCTCAATCTCATTCCTCGCTACTAGTGGTGCACAATTACTTGCAGGAGATCAAGAGGCAACAAAAAAGTGTAATCCAATACATAATATTCATGAACATAAGCTATCTAAGAGATCAAGGAACATTAGACTATTTGTGCAAATGATTAGACAAATATAGAAAGAAAACATCAAATTTTTTATTAATGAATATAAAAGAGAGAGCTTACAACCCAAGCCTTGATGTCAGAGGCCTCTCTTTGGCAATGTATGTGTCCTTCACGGAGGCTCTAAAGCACTCCTCCTGAATACGTTAGGCATTATCACAATACAATGATGCAATGAAAATGAATAATCAGAGCAGCCCAATAATGACCAAACAGTAGTGGAAGGATCATGATCAATTTATAGGAAGGGGGAAGAGGTTGGGAGCCCATGAAAGGAGGAGGAAGGTCCACTTTCTAAGGGATAACCCTGCATTGATAAGATCAAAGCTCTAAAATCAGAGAGCTCAACCCTATCACCACCGAAAAACAACCAACTCGTCGCCATGGAGCTTCTAGAGGTCGAAGCTTCCCCTCCATTTTGAGGAAACACTGCCAGAAAAGGATCAGTGTAGTTTTTCCAGAAAAAAAGGGTGCTGACAGCACTAGGCCAAAATTGTCAACCTACCATCAGCATGGGCAGGCCACTAGAGAAGCGCGCTAACCCAAAAATATAGGTTTTTAACTAAGTTTCTTTAGTGATATTTCAAGGTAGCTTTCTTTGATTCTTCAGGGGATATATTTGTGTATTTTTGCAAGCTGTATATATTGCATAGGACCTATCACAAGGCACTTCAGGAATGGGGAAGGGAAGTGAGAAGGGTGACAAATTAATGTGTAACAGATGCCCCCCTAAAGCATGAAGGAATAACGGGGAGTGATGGGTCAAATTCTTTACGAACTAAGGTAATGAACTCAGATTACTGCCAGGAAATCTGCCAAATCAAACACAATACAATATATGAAATTTATGAATAGGCATCAAATAACACATGAACCCACGACATGGTCACAACCATCTGTTTGTAGGAGATCATGGAGATGGATCCACAGTCTAGTCGCAACCATCAGTATAGAAAGGATCATTTGTCAAATCGTGAATCCTCAAAAACTCCACGCAGCCTGATAATAGCAAATGTGATCTAGGGTCTTCGTCTCGATCTCAAATTACCCTACGTACAAATCCAACCATGTGAATACATGAGCTAATGTCGAACATGGTAGAAACTACCTGATTACCAATCAATTATGAGAATAATTAACAGGCACGAGAGAAACCACCAATAATGATGATGGCCCTCAAGGTACAACAACACAATCCATAAGTGTGAATAAATGTGTTAAAGTCGAACACTTGCAGAATCATTCGATCGAAGGATAGTGACGTGAATCTATCATCGAACACGAAGAACTTTCCATTAAGGAATGCAAGCTCCAAGGTACTGAAAAGGATTTTTGTAAATCATCTTCCTGGATAATCAGTTGAGGTCAACAGGAAGTGATCCATCGAAGGAGGGCCATAATGATTCCCACATCATCGACATGGAACAACATAAATCTCAAGATGATAGGAGTGATTCAGGATGGTAACAGAGAAGGTAAGACAAGCAAAGGATGTTTGATTTTAACCAAAAGGAATTCTCTTTAATATATCGGTGACACGACTTCGGATTGTGGCAACATTTTACTCAAATAGGATCAGAGGTTATGATGACATAAATGGTAATAAAATAAGAGGTAAATGGATTCCACACACCCATGGAAGAAAAGTGATGAATGAAGGATATCCCCAACCTGACACGAAATGCAGACACGTGTCATGTTCAAGAGCGACAAGCTGCCCAAAAATACACATAGGATGTTCACTTTCAACTTTCCCCTGTTATTGCTAATAAATACCTCTTTATTTTTTTATAGCCAACGTGAAGAGGATACCATATGTTGAGTGTATTAGTTCATTCTTCAAATGAATCCATCCTAGTAATTTTAACGATCCCTAAGAAGGAGGAACTCAGTCTTGTCATGGTGACAAGTCTTTTGTCATTTAATTTTTAACGAGTCTAAGAGAAGGATAACTTAGTGTTTTTTTCATGTTTAGGGAGTTTGAAAAATAAATGGAAAATAAAACTCCATCATGTCCCTTTTCGTAAATCGTCCCTCGAATCTGAAAAGGTGGAAAACAATATCCAAGAGAACTGCTTGACCATGTTCGATCAAGGTATTCCTTTTTCATAAATAGTAAATATCAGCCCGAAAAAGGGTTAAACGTATACTAAGATGACGCCAATTCATTTAATTTAAAAAGCTCAAAAATACAAGTGCTAGGCAATCTTTTCATATTTTGAGAGTGATTAAAGAGCTTAAAGTTGACTCCTCCTGTAGGAACAGGTGGTATAAAGGGTAGCAATTGATTCCAGTGATGGAACTACTCAAAACACATAAAGATCAAGAGGCTAGTTAACAAGACCACTCATTGCAGTGGTTCCTCAGGAAAGGGTAAAAACCAAGTGAAAGCATATGATCGACCACGAAGATGGTAACAATGGAATGAGAAAAATAAGGCTCATTTGGAAAAACTGGCTGATAAAAATGGAAATCACAACAGGTAGCATGATAATGGTTTCATTTTTACACAAGCTTGAAACATGGGAAAATTTGCTTGAAATTAGTTTCATTTTTTGCAATCTTGAAAAAAAGACAAACTATGCTTGAGATAATTGTGCATGCCCCCAGCTTAGTCTCATTCACCTAAGTAGACTGCGGGTTACTAACAGTTGCATGGAATGAAGGTTCAATTACGAGATCAAATGAAAGAATCGACTGGTAATTTATGAGATCTAATTAAAGACTCAAAGTATAATGGGATTTGTTTCATTTTTTAATGAACTTGACACAGTAACAAAACTATGCTTATAGTGACCTATTTCATTTTCTAACGAGGTTGGCATAGTAAAAGAACTATCCTCATGACACCGTGTTTCATTTTTTAAGGAGCTTGACACAAGAAAATGAACTCTGCTCTGGACACTTTGTTTCATTTTTTAAGGAGCTTGATACAAGACAAGGAACATTGCTCCAAACACCTGATCATGACCTATAAGAGGTCATGGCTTCCAAGAGGTTCTCATCAGATGGGAGAACAACACTCCGGAAATCAGGGTCCAATGCCCCCAGTACATGACACAAAATATCATTGACCAGATCATCAGCAGATGTGAGCATGGAACAGGTGGCCACATAATTGACCTGTGGCAGGGAATATACCACTTGCATGTAAGTACCATTTAGGGATGATGGTTGACTGGAAGCCAAATTAGGACCAATGAACGATAAATGATCGATGGTCACAATTCTTCCTTCATGTGGGTAACACATCATACGAAAGAGAGAAGCGACAAGAGCTCCCATGAAATAAGTATAGTCACACCCAAGGAGTAAGTTAAAGTCCAAAGGGCCTTGGAAAACCATCATATCTATATAGAAAATCTTCCCTCCCAAAGTAATAGGAAACTTAGGAAAGATCCCTAATAGTTGACTAGTTTTTCTGTTAAATGCTAACAGATTCAAGGTAACAGGCACAATCTGCGAAGAAACGAAATCTTGCCAAGTATTTGAGGAAAAAATACTAACATATGCGCCTTCATCTATTATTTTTCTCGGCACAGTCACATGATAGGCTTGTACGGTAATCTCAAAGGGCATGTAAGAAGGAAGATGATATCCCGTCAAGCAAATCCAATCAAAGAAGTGACCATAATACTTGGAGGGGCTACCGTGGGAACATGAGAACAACCCCCTTGTGTTATGAGAATGGGAGGATCATCATCCTATACCGTGGGAACAGGAGGATTTACCTCAAATTCAAGGGAATCTGAAGAAAAAAAAATAACTTGAGTGGTATGGGGCTCACTCTCTACGGGAGAATCACAATCAACTGAAGGTGAAATCATGTCGATTGTTTTATTTACCAATGGTTGGTTGTGAACAGACTCATGGGATTCACTTTCATAGAGATTTGGGTTGACCAAAGATAAATTTTGATCAATCACTTGATCAACTGGCTGAGGATCAAGGGAAAGCTTCTGATAAATAGTTGGAAGATGAGGCTGAGAAGTCATAAGGTTATCCAACACTTCAGAGGCTTCATCCATATAAGGACAAAGGTGAATAGGATGATTCCATTCACATAACCTATAGGGAAATTTGAATTTTCCCTTTTTCCCATGGGCCTTAGTATCACTAGTTAAGGGTTTGTCACCAACATGATCTCTATAGGCCGATGACAAGGGTCGATTCGAGTTAGTAGACCACATTTCTAACATCCTGGGAATACCGGGACAATCTCTAAGAAGGTAGTCACCTTTAAATATATTTCAAGGGAATTTGACTTTATGGGGCTGATTGGAAGGTTTTTCAACATCAATTTCATTAGTATTAATGGTTGCTTGGTTGCCCCTTACTTATTTTTCTTCTTCTTCCTCTTCTTAGCTTCCTAGTTACTAGAATTCAGACTTTCACCAGTCAAAGAGGAAGAATGGGGTGAAGAAACAGGTGAAGAAGGTGAGGGGTCAACTTTAGGATCAACATGAGGTTGAAACTGTTCAGGTGGAGGCGAAATTGGTTGAGAAACAACTTGGACATTTGGAACCATGGGGTTTTAAAATAACCATATTGGCAAACCAACGGTTAATCCTGGGAGGGACAATGTTGCCATATATAGAGCACCAACATTTCCAAAAGAATGAAAAGGACTAGGACTCCCATCAGAGGGGATTTCTTGATTGGTAAACTCAGGAACTTTTTCCATTGGTCTCAACCTAAAATCTGCTAAGGATTTGCGCACGGTAAGATGCTATTTTGCGAGCAGTAAATTTTAGAAATTAAACAAAAAATAAATCAAAAGGGTGAAATAGGCATAAAGGATTACTAGGTATGTGTTAACTGCAATATACACCTTAGAAAATAAATTTACCAAGGACTTAACGTATAGCAACAAATCTCCCCAAATGATGTGTTCGGTGTATCATGCCTACAAGGTGGCTGACTCGGTTACCTATGGCAGGTTTACAAACTAGTGGGGTCTCCCAATATATACTGGATGGTACGTGGGAGTCCAGTCCGTAGTATTGTTGTCTAATGTGTAACCGTATGATGAGAGCACCCCCTTATGCTTTTCATACATGGAGCATAGTCCTATAAACTTCCATATGTGGGAAGGGGTATCAACTACGGAATGTAACCCAGATTGTTATTGACAACTACTATGCTTAAAGATGTCGGAACATGTCTCTAGCCTAGACCTCTAAATTTTTTCATTAATTTCAAATGCTCCTTAAGGTTAATTGGATATATTTTCAAGTTGATCATCAGTTAAGTCTCAGTTTAAGGCTCAATATCGATGTCACCCAAGCCCTATAATGAAGCTAAATTCTAAAAGAGATTCTATCCATTTCGATGAATTCTAAACTAATGAGGGAAGAAACAAAAACAAGAGTGCAAGTAATGCAACAAACAATGACGCCCCCCTAGCTAGTTCAAAACTACTAAAATGTTGCTTTTAAAGATCGAATTCACTTTCACCATTCCCTAAAATGAAAACTTATTGAAATTTTTTTTTTTCTCTTTCACTAAGATGCATAACAATTTTTTGTTTCTCTTTTACTTTGAAAGCTCAAAATGAAAATTCAATTTAGTGAACGAAAGTAAAATCAACCAACCAAACAAAGAAATGCAAAAGAATCCTTTTCACTTTTATTTCCGTCTAATGGAAAACAGTATCACTTCAAAAAATGCATGAATGAAAATCACTTTCACTCTTTTTGAAAATGAACAAACCAAATAAAAACTTCAATATGAAAATCACTTTCAATTTACTCTTTTGAATTCGGGAACTAAATAAGACATTCCCTTCCAAACTTGTGAAACAAAGAATCGCTATCTTATGTTTGACACTTAATTGAAGGTGATCTCTATGTGCGGTGATGACCAACGCAAATTTAAAAAACTTCAAAACAAGCCAAAAGCGATGTGTGGCGGTGTTCGAACTGAATGGAATAGAACTCTAAATAATATCCTATGAACTCTCTAATGATAAACACAAGTGACAAGCGAAGAGAAATTGAATAGAAAACCTAGGGAATGCTTAACCTTCACTCTAACCACAAGCAACTCAAAGAGACACAACCAACCATTCAAACAAGACAAACAAACCAAATACAATGGAAAGAGGTCATTCAGACTTGATAAACTTTCTCAGGGGTCAAGACACATTGGGAAGATAGGGGGAAAACCTAAATTTTTCCTAGCCTTGGGATCAACACGTCTGTGATGAACAGAACAATATTGAAAGGTGAATCAATGCGAATGCTTTGTATAAAACAACCCCGTCAGTGCTACTGTAAGGGTAGAAAACACAGTGAGTGCTAAAAGCAAGGAAAAAAAAAAAAAATTTCACACCAAAACTAGACCTGACACACTGAAATAACTATAAAATTCTATACAGATCTATAGAAGCCCAAGCAGAGTTAGATCTCGATGATCGGTCAAAGTGATCAGAAATCAACCCGGGAAAGGGAAGGCAAAGAGGCTAAAGCTCCCCAATGGAGTCGCTAATTTTGTTGTGAAGATAAATCCCATCTGCAGACAAAGGCGATCTCTCTAGCCCTAGAGTGGGTCTAGGAACTTGTGAGACTTTCTAATGCAATCTTCATTAGCTAATATTCAAAATGAGACAAGAATGGAGATAGGGTTACCTTTTCCTGACGCTATGCTTGAACGCTTTTGATGGTGGCCTTGATCCATGATCCCTCAAGCACGTTCCTCGCTAATAGTGGCGCACGATTACCTGCAGGAGATCAAGAGGCAACAATAAATGTAATCCAATACATAATATTCATGAACATCAAATATATAACAGATCAAGAAACATTAGACTATATGCGCAAATTATTAGACAAATATAGAAATAAAACATTAAATTTTTTATTAATGAATATAAATGAGAGATCTTACAACCCAGGCTTGATGTCATAGGCCTCCCTTTGGTGATGTCTGAGTCTTTCACAGAAGCTCTAAAGCACTCCTTCTCCCAGATAGCTTAGGCATTATCACAATATAGGGATGCAAGGAAAATGAATGATCATAGAAGCCCAACAATGACCGACCAATAGTGGAAGGATGGGGACAATTTATAGGAAGGGAGAAGAGGTTGGGAGCCCATGAAAGGAGAAGGAAGGTCAAATTTATAAGGGATAAACCCCCATTGATAAGATCAAAGTTCTAAAATCAGAGAGCTCAACCCTATCACCACCAAATAAATACTAACTCGTCGCCCTAGATCTTCTAGAGGTCGAAGCGTCTCCTCCATTTTGAGAAAACACTGCTAGAAAGGGATCAACGTGGTTTTTCCAGAAAAAGGGTGCGGACAGTGCTAGGCCAGAACTGTCAATTTTCCAACTGCACAGGCAAGCCACTAGAGAAGCGCACTGACCAAAATATTTAGGTTTTTTACCAAGTTTCTCTAGTGATCTTTCTAGGCAGCTTTCTTTGATTCTTCAAGGGATATCTTTACGTATTTTTCCCAGGTGGATATACTGCATAGGACCTATAATAGGGCACTTCACGATCGGGGAAGAGAAGTGAGCAGGGTGACAAATTACTGTGTAACATAAACCCTAAAATAAACATGGTCGACCATGGTTGATTTCCATATTGAGACAATCCTTGTCACAAAGCAACGTTGGACCATGGTTAACCATGCTTTACCATGATTCATTTTCATATAGAGACAATCTTTGTCACAATGTGATGGTGGACCATCGTTGATTTTTATATTGAGACAATCTTTGTGAGAATGCGAAATTGGACTATGGTTGACCATGATTGACCATGGTTGACAATGGTTGGCATGTTTGACCATGATTGGCCATGATTGACCATGGTTTACCATGATTGATATTATAAACCCAAGCGAATACTAAACCCAAGGGATTAATACTAAAAACCAAAGGGATTATAAATCTAATGGAACAATATAAACTCAAGGTATATAAACCCTAATATAAATATTATAAACCCTTAAATAAACATGGTTGAACATGGTTGATTTCCTTATTGAGAAAATATTTGTCACAATGCGATGTTGGACCATGATCGACCATGGTTGAACCCTTATATTAATAAACCCAAGGGATTAATACTAAAACCCCAAGGGATTATTAGCCCAAGGGATTAATATTATAAACCTTAAAATAAACATTGTTGACCATGGTTGATTTTCATATTGAGACAGTCCTTGTAAGAATGTGATGTTGGACCATGGTTGACCATCATTGATTTTCATATCAAGACAATATTTGTCACAATGCGATGTTGGACCATGGTTGATTTTCATATTTAGACAATATTTGTCACAATGCGATGTTGGACCATGGTTTGTTTTCATATTTAGACAATATTTGTCACAATGCGACGTTGGACCATGGTTGAGCATGAATGATTTTATAAAACATGGTTTACCATGATTTACCATGGTTGACCATGACTGACCATGGTTGACCATGGTTGACCATGATTGATATTATGAACCTAAGGGAATAATAAACCCATGTGATTAATATTAAAAACCAAGGGGATTATAAACCTAAGGGAATAATACTAAACCCTAGGAATATTAACACTTAGATTAATAAACCCAAGGGAATAATATTAAACCTAGGAATATTAATTAATTAATAATCGGTTAATTACTATTAATTAATTTTAAATATTGGTTAATAAATATTTATAATTGGTTAATCAATAATAATTAATTAAATTCTAATTTAATTAATAATATATATTAATCAATAAACCCAAGGGAATAATAAACCCAAAGGATTAAGAACCTAAGCGAATAACATTAAACCCAAGGAATTAATATTATAAATCCAAGGTGTAGAATCCTAAGATAAATATTATAAACCCTAAAATAAACATGGTTTATCATGGTTGATTTTCATATTGAGAGAATCCTTGTCATTAAGCGATGTTGGACCATGGTTAACCATGATTCATTTTCATATCGAGGAAACATTTGTCACAATGCGACTATGGACCATGGTTGATTTTTATATTGAGACAATATTTGTCACAATGTGTCGTTGGACCATGGTTGACCATGATTTATATTATAAACTCAAGGTATATAAACCCTAATATAAATACTATAAACCCTTAAATAAACATGGTTGAACATGGTTGATTTTCATACCGAGACAATCTTTGTCACAATGCGACAATTGACCATGCTTGACCCTAGTTGAACACTTAGATTAATAAACCCAAGTGATTAGTACTAAAACCACATGGGATTATGAACCCAAGGGAATAATATAAAATCCAAGGGATTAATATTATAAACCCAAGGTATACAAACCTTAAGATAAATGTTATAAATCCAAAAATAAACATTTTTGACCATGATTGATTTTAATATTGAGACAATCCTTGTTATAATGCTATGTTGGACCATGGTTGATAATGCTTGACCATCAATGATTTTCATATCGAGACAATCTTTGTCACAATGCGACGTTGGACCATGGTTGATTTTTATATTCAAACAATTTTTGTCACAATGCGATGTTGGAACATGGTTGACCATAAATGATTTTATAAAACATGGTTGACCATGATTGACTATGGTTGACCATGATTTCCCTTGGTTGACCATGGTTGAGATTATAAATCCAAGGGATTAATACTATGAACCCAATTGATTATGACCCAAGGGAATAATATTAAACATAGGAATATTAATTAATTAATAATTGGTTAATAAATATTAATTAATTAAATAAACTATTAATTAAGTAAAGATTAATTTAATTAATACTAAATATTAATTAATTAATTTATGATTGAATAATAAACCCAAAGGATTAATATTGAAAACCCAAGGTATTATATATAATAATAATAATAATATTATTATTATTATTATTAATAAGTAATGGTTGGATAATAAACCCAAGAGAAACTCTGAAGACAAAACTGATAAATTATTTTGCACCGAGCTCCTCAAGATATATAGTTCCTAAGACCTGATTATTTGTATGGTATTAACAAGTGGCCTTCCTCCAGCCAGATGCCCTGTTTCCTTGGGCTGGGCAATTTTTATACAACCTATTGAATGTCGCAACAAGAAATAGTGAAAGTGGCATTCGGAAACATCATTCCTTGATCTTAGTGAAAAATAATCACCTAAACTAGGTGGGGCCCACACAGGCTATTTTTAGGTGTATGTCTATTTTTAGACATGTTGAGAAAAACCTATTTTTAGCAGGAGGCTGATTCTAGATAATTGCAAAAAATCTATTTTTATATGAGTTTCTATTTTTAGATGCATGGGCAAAGTCTATTTATAGACCGCCTATCTAAAATTAGAATGCATGTCGATTATTATTAGCCCTTAATAATAATTAGACAATAAATAGTAACTTATTCTCTTGGAGCATTTTATTTTAGTGAACAAATGTGGCAAACCATTTGATTGAAGGAATTTCGAATTCCTAGGGTGGTTGGTGACTCATGCATGGAGGACTTAGTTATAATTGATTGTGGCAAGTTGTAACAGAGTTGGAAGAGTAGTTATGTGAGTTGTTATTTAGTTTAACTCAGTTCAGTAAGTTAAACTTAGTTTTTCTAGTTGTAACTGAACATACACTAGTGATAGATGAGTGAATTATTTATTTAATTAATTCACAAGCAGTGTCTTACTTGCAACTGAAGAAATACAACAATTAACTACTTGCATGTTAGATCCAGTGGAGACCTAGTGGAGAGATAGGTGAAAGGGTGTGATGAACTATGAGTTGTGACTATAGTGGAGAATTCAATGCATCCACACACACATTGGAGATGCCTATGGGTATTTCACAGTCAAGGCAAGGTAAGGTCGAATTAATTCAAGGTTCTTCTTCAACAGTGATTGCGCAGTGGAGGCAAGCTGTTAGGAGGCAAGAAATTGGTGCATAGATATGCAAATTTCTGCATGATAGTGTGTGACCATTGTATATTGTACTGAGAGCTCTATGAGCTTAGCTTTGTATGAGATTGTTACATGTTCCATTGATATACATAATATATGATAGTTGGGATTTTTAGCTTTAATATTTCCCAGTAAAACATCTTGTTATGTGCGATTTATTTTGCTTCATATGTGTTTTGCAATTGGCGATTTAATTTCCGCAAAGAATTAAGTGGAAGGATTATGTATTTAACATAATATTAATTTGTTATATTAGGAGAATTCGGAAATACATAATTTTTTTTTTATAAATTTCTACATGGTATCAGAGCAGTGTTAATCATTGGAGATTGCAATATTAAAGTGGTGCTGAGTTTTGTGCTAGTGGAACAATTGGAAATTGCTGCAAGAATTTCTTGGTGCGAAAATTGAGTATACATTGAAATGGCTTTCAATGGTTTGTGGTTGGAGAATGAAATTGAGGGTAGCTCTAACTACATAGCCTGGAAGGATAGGATGGAGGTGGTGCTTGAAGGTAACGGCTTGAAGGAGTTCATCGATATCGATGTTCCTAAGTCCACTTCGGCAGATGCTGCAGTACTTGATGTATGGCAAAAGAAAGTAGTAAGGATGAGGAGGATTCTGTTGGAAGGTGTGAAAGACCATATTGTGTCAAGCCTTCATGGGAAATCCAATCCATTTGCAATATGGAAGGCTTTGATAGATATTTTCCAAAGCAGCAACAACCATAGGAAATTGGCGCGGAAGGATAAACTCAGAAAAATCAAGATGGAGAAGAACGACACTATTCCAGTATACTTGACAAAGTTTTTCCAATGGAGGAATGAGCTTGGGAGTGTAGGAGTCAGTGTTGCGGAATATGATTTGGTGAGCTTGGCTCTCCTTGGACTTCTGAATAGTTGGCACAATTATGAAGATTCTATCAATGGATGGGAAAAATTGCCATATTGAGAGCGACTTTGGTCGGATCTAGTGCAGGAGGAGATAAGGGGGAAAAACAGAGATGGCTCTTCATCAAAGCATGATGATGAAGAGGACTGTGCTTTGGTTGCGAAGGCGAAGAATAAGAATGGGAAGAAATTCCATTCTAGATCTGAGGTCAGAGAAGATGGCAAGGAGCACAACATGTCCAAAGTGAAGTGTTTTCACTGTCACGAGTTTGGACATATTGCCAGAAATTGTCCACATAAGAAGAAGAACAAGATGGTTGCCGGAGCTGCAGCTAGTGAGGCCCTTGCCTTGAAATTTGAGCTTGACTTATCATTGATTGCATGCATGGTGTCTAGTGCATTGGGATCAAGGTGGTACTTTGATAGTGGTGCTTCCTTTCACATGACGGGAGATGAGAAATTTTTCAGTGACTTGGTGGAGAAAGATCTCCAGATGCATGTTGAGTTGGGTGATGATGGACGATATAGTGCGACTGGAATTGGTACCATTACCTTTCAAAGGGCATCAGGTAAACTCTTTCTTTTAAAATATGTTGTGCATGTTCCAGGTTTAAGGAAGAATTTAATCTCAGTCGCAATGTTAGAGGATAGAGGCTATGATGTTGTCTTTAGTGAAGGAAAAGTTTTCCTGTGACACAAAGCAATAGGGAAAGACAAGAAGGTTGGGATTTGAGTGAAGAATCTCTATAGACTTGAAGTAGATGGGATTTCTACAGAGCTTCCTACTGTTGGGAAGTGCGAGAAAGACATACAATTGAAGCTTGAGAGGGAGCAGGATTTGCATGCAGGTAAGAGTGAACCTCAGGATGTGGAGTAGCCATAAGATGAGGATCATGGAGTGGGAACAACCACTCATGTAGAGAAATTTCAAGCCAGATGGGTAGAGGGAGTGCATGCGGCTATACGACCAGGTAAGAGGTGGGGTGACATGCATGAGTAATCCTAAGAAGAGATTTATGGGTAGGATTCATTGAGATTGTGTGGATCTCATGAATTGAACCTAGATACGAGGCGCCCATAGAGCAGTAGTAGCATGATCAGTTGGATTGATGCAGTTATATCAAAGTGACAGTGTGAGATACTGGAGCGCAGATAAGAGTTGAAAGAAATTGTAGAGTGCATGGGTGTAGAGTTCAACAACACAGTGGTTCTTGAAGACATTTGCAGTAGCTAAGTAGAAGTCATAAGACTTTGATGACATATGCATTAGACTGATTGACTTGTTTGGAGGCTATTCAATTTCGGAAGTGTTGCATGCAAGTATTGCAGGGCAGATGCATGGACTTGCAGGGCGCATGCAAATACAGTCCTTTCTTTTTGAGAGGAAGTATTGAATGTTGCAACAAGAAGTAGTGAAAGTGGCATCTGGAAACATCATTCCTCGATCTTAGTGAAAAATAATCACCTAAACTAGGTGGGGCCCACATAGGCTATTTTTAGGTGTATATCTATTTTTAGACATGTTGAGAAAATTCTGTTTATAGCAGGAGGCTAATTCTAGATGATTGAGAAAAATCTATTTTTATATGTATGGGCGAAATCTATTTATAGATCACTTGTCTAAAATTAGAACGCATGTCGATTATTATTAGCCCTTAATAATAATCAGACAATAAATAGTAACTTATTCTCATGGAGCATTTTATTTTAGTGAACAGATGTGGCAAACCGGTTAATTGAAGGAATTTCGAATTCCTAGGGTGTTTGGTGACTCATGCATGGAGGACTTAGTTATAACTGATTGTAGCAAGTTGTAACAAAGTTGGAAGAGTAGTTATGTGAGTTTTTATTTAGTTTAACACAGTTCAGTGAGTTAAACTCAGTTGTGCTAGTTGTAACTGAACATAAACTAGTGATAGATGAGTGAATTAATTATTTAATTAATCCACAAGTGGTCTCTTACTCGCAACTAAAGAAATACAATAGTTAACTACTTGCATGTTAGATCCAGTGGAGACCTAGTGGATAGATAGGTGAAAGTGTGTGATGAACTATCAGTTGTGACTATAGTGGAGAATTCAATGCATCCACACACACATTGGAGATGCCTTTGAGTATCACAGTCAAGGCAAGGTAAGGTCGAATTCATTCAGGGTTCTTCTTCAGCAAGGATTACACAGTGGAGGCAAGGTGTCAAGAGGCAAGAAATTGGTGCATAGATATGCAAATTTCTACATGACAGTGTGTGACGATTGTATATTGTACTAAGAGCTCTATGAGCTGAGCTTTGTATGAGATTGTTACATGTTCCATTGATATGCATAATATATGATATTTGGGGTTTTTAGCTTTAAGCTTTCCCGGTAAAACATCTTGTTATGTGCTATTTATTTTGCTTCATATGTGTTTTGCAATTGGCGATTTAATTTCCGCAAAGAATTAAGTGGAAGGATTTTGTATTTAACATAAGATTAATTTTTTGGATCAGGAGAATCCGGAATACATGATTGTGTTTATAAATTTCTACACAACCATCTCACAAAACCATAGAAATAATAGATCAATGACTTAGAAAATATCCTATTCGAGGGGGAAACCTCCTTTACATTACATAAATGAAAAATTCTTGGATGATTCAAATGAAAAAACCTCCTTTAGATATATAGGAGTCTAAGGTGTCACCATATAATTAGAGCTGACATAATAATTATAATGTGAGGGCACACCAATAACAATAATGGGCTTCTATGGGGCACACTAATAACAATATGGGGACTACATGGGCACAAAAATAACAATAAGGGGGGGTGCATTAATAATAACTGTGTTAGTGTGTTTTTTGCACAAATGTATGAAATCACACAAACTAAAGGGGGGTGATTTTTCCCTCTTAAGTTATTGTTCATAGGAAGAAAATAGATGGAGTCAAGCAAGTTAGTGGAACATGCTCAAACATAAACATACTAGATAGAGAAATATCATGCATATTCAAACATAAAAATTAAAGTAAAACTAAAACAAATAACACAAAAGCTCTAAATAGAGTCAGATAACTTCAATAATCCAAATGACGGTGCTTATGTCCCCTCTTATTAAGTGCTGGTAGGAAATGAGGATGAAAATTTAACCCACTTTCCAAGGGGCCCTTAGAACTATGGGTTCTAAGTCCTGATTCAAGGATGTGTTTACTTCTGAGCTGCCTTGGCGCAAAGTCTCCCTCTCTCTACTATGGTGGACTCGAGTTGTTGGATGGCCAACAACTGAGTCCCCTCTATCTCTGCTCCGGATCACACATTGCTAGTATTTCTTGGGGAAATTTTGGCCAATATAAAAATGTGCTCTCTTGTTGTTCATCTCTTGGTGGCCTTTTATAGGAGAATTCAAATCCTCCTTCCCTCTCTTGGTACATTATGGATAGTGACCTAGGAGAGGATGGTGATTCCATTGTGTGCCACATTTATTCCATTGTGTGCTCCCTTGATGTCATAAGGAGTATTGGGTGGCTGTCCTTAGGCGGGCTCAATTGTGGAATCAAGGTCCTAGAGTGTGTCTTGTGGTCCTAGAAAGTGAATTCCACCACTCCCAAGATTGCACGCTTTTTTGAGCAAAAGGCATGAAAAGGCGCGTTTATCGAAGAATTATGTGCGCAAAGGCACATTTGACTGGTTGTTCTTGTACGCAATTTGATTTTTCCTTTCAGACCTTAGAGATTTTTAAATAATTTCAGATTTCCTAATGTCTCTCAGCCCTGTAAATCCTTCTGCCTGACATTAAATAATGTCACCTTTTCTTGTACAATTTTCTAGTGATAACAATTGCCTCATAATGTGTGAGGTTTAGGAAGAACTGTATAGCCAAAATACATTATAGTTTCTTTTCTGTATACTATGTGTAGAGAGAGAGAGATCTGCATGTAGCTCAGAATTGGGGACACCTTGCATCTGGTCGAAGAGCATTCATGTCCTGTGGGATCCCTGTAAGTAATGGTATAATACAATACATTCAAATTTTCTATGAGGCGGGCATGTCCCATGCTCGTGATGCTTTCGCTAGTTAAACAAATCTATTTGACAAATACAGATTATGTCTGTGTCACTAATATGGTAGTGATTTTTTGGTTAATGACGACGACTGCGGATGCCCTCAGGGGTGTTTTTTCTCTGAAAATAGGTAGAAAGTGGTACCCATACGCGTGAACTTGGTATGGCATATAAATTCACATTGTATGCATAGGCATTGGCTGAGACCTTCCCGTGTAATCATTGCTGAAAGAGGTGCTTATAAAGGCACAGGTCTTTGAATTTTTTTATCAAAGTGTAATGGTTGTAAGGTATGATACCATATTGACATGAAAGCTTGTGTTGTAGTCGAATTTCAGGAGGATTGATGACATCTGTGGGAAATGATGTGTCCCACAGTGCAACCTACGGATGCCCTTTTTGTGGAGAGGGGTGATCCAAGGTACCGCTTCATTTTTGGAAAAGAGTTGTTGATGTCTACAAAAAGGAAGCCTCAACCGAACAAGGGGGTCACTGATATGGAGGATCAAGATCCTGGATGTGATGGGTTTAAGATAGGCATGATGGTGAGGGGTCTGAAAATTGATGATGGGGATTCAATGGTCCAAGGTCAAAGTATAAAAAGCAGCTCCGCGACAGTCATAAATATTTCTAATGGGAAATCCATGGAGTTGGTAGGACATCCAGAGTGGGTATAAATTGGTTATGAGTGTCATAGTGGCTTATGCGCGAGGGTGGTATACTCCGACCAAGGGTGACTAGGGATTGTTCCATGGGAGAAAGAAAAGGATGGGTGGGTGGGGGAAATAATGCACCATTTGTGGTATTTATACACTTACCAAAAGAATAAAATAATGGGGTTTGGTTTGTATAAAACACAGAGACAGGTGACCCAAAACATGAAAGTGTTTGCTCACTAATGATGTGAGGAAGGTGTTTTGCTGAGGGTGGGGGCCCCATTGGTTGGTCTCATGTGTGAGGTTGATGAAGTATATGAAAAATTATCGCAAATGGGTTATGCTGATGGAGGTATGGTGGGCCAAATGCGAGGCACGGTAGTGCACTTTTGATCTTCTTATACAACCTGGTCATCTAGGAAAGAGGTTTTATTTCATATGGTAAAACTTGACCTTATGCATGATGACTTAATGGGCATGAGGTACTTCCTGAACTAAGGTGGTATGGCCATGGTGTCACTATTGTTGTGATATATGGTCTACTGTGGATGACGAACGCCATGGGGGGGGTGTTAGCCACCTATAATATTTTGTTATACCAAAAGGTGGCTAAGACTTTTGGAGCCTCCAAGGAACAAATTTTATCACTAAAAATTTGTTGGCTCTTGAAGACTCCTTGTAGGCCTCATGCCTCTGTCTAAAAACCTCATTACTGTTCCTATTAATTCTGCTGATTTCCTGTAAGAAACTGCTGAAGAAACCATCATTTTTCCCCTTTCTCCCACTCATAACTAACCTTCATTTACTCCCCCTTTTTCTCCATATTATTTCCCTATTTTTCATAAGTTTCTCCCTCCATTCGTGAAAATCCTCCTGACATGGTTTAAAACTTCTTTTTGAGCTGTGCCGAAACTCCCAAATCCATTTAAAACCTTGAAATTTTTCATTAAAAAACAAAGTTTTATTGCTATGGACCTAAGCCCCTTGGGCTAAGTCCTAAACCACTTCCCCCCACATGCCCATGCGTCAAAACCAAATGCCAAAGCTTGTTGGTGCTAATCGCATCGCAAATATCCAAGGGTGCATGTCTTTGAACCATTGCAAAACTCCGATTGCGATTAGCCTTTGCATCTAAAACCCCCGATCATATTATTTCTCATATAACCATAGAGCCCGCAATCGGGCGCTGAACCATTGAAGGGCCCCTCTCCGATCAATATTTTCCTTTGTAAACCCAAAAACCCACTTTCCGAAATTTTTAAGTTAAAACGTAAAGTCACGTGATAAATATAAAATGGGTTGATCAAAAAGACCGATCGCGCAATCGCAATCGGAGAATTCACAATGGGTAGATCGGAAAGACCAGGCACACGGTTCCGATTGCGATTGGCCTTTAAAGTATCATGCCCCGGGCATATTACAGTTCATATATCCCACGGCCCCGCAATCGGGCGCCTTTTCCCTTTACTTATATATTTTCCGCCCGATCCATTATAACTTGTTTTATTGCAAAAACTTTGGTTTTCATATGTTTAAAGGTTTTTCCGCCGGTGCGTAACTCGAAGCAATCCTGACCATTGATATAGTCCTTCGATCCAACGGTCATGAAAATAGCATGTAGCTTTCCTAGATTAACATAATCCTTAGCTTGATAACCTACCCCAATTGAAATCTTTCGATTTGATCCCAGTGATCCATCCCTTTCGATCCAGTGATCATCGCTTTATAAACAATCGCATCGACATTTTCATCGCTCCTTTTTATTTCTCCCCTCTGGAATTACAATTCTCCAATTAGATCTGGACCGTCCACGTGTCCATATTGGACAGTCCAAAACCACCCTGCCTTATTTCTTCTCCCGACTCTCCTTTACCTGTTCTGCGCCGATCTACACCGTTAGATATTTTTATCCAAAGGCTACACTCCTCCCCCGCCACCCGAAGCAGTTTAAACCTATTCCCGCAAGATTTCTTAACTGTTTTTGTGTTTTGCAGGTGTTTTAATGGTTCTCCATTATAGAATGAAGGAAAGCCGAGGGTTGGGAAAGACGTTTCCTGTGCCTTCGAGCTATCTAAAAGAACCATTCACAGGCTCTGTATCAAATGATTTATCAATGTTTCATGAGCATTGATAACCTAAAGATCCCTGCGCGGCCCTGCACATCGACAAGACACTGTTTTATTCGAGAGAACAGTTAAAGAGTATCATTTTTTGAAGACAAAGCACAGTAGATGAAGATCGAAGACAGTTTTTATAGGGATTACGGCTAAGACAGTTATCAAAAGCCTAATCCCCAATCTAAAACACAGTTTAAAAGAAAACCTAAAGTGTTTAATCAGACAGAAAGCCTCCACCGCCCCATCTAAGGAAAATTGATTCCTCAGCTACCACCGAGCCACCTGTTTCCTCAAAGCATTCAAACAGAGGCCAAAGTTATTGAAGAAAATCTGATATTCGCCTCCAGCGCAGCCAAGGAGTTACTCCACACAGCGTACAGAGCCTCAAAGTCAAATAAAGTTCCCACTGAGCTTTGATATTTATTGTAAAAAGTTAATTCAGTGATCCACCTATAAATTTCTCCCTCGAGCCCCTCAAAAGGTCGAGAAGTCTTGAACCTGTATTAATTATCCTGAGAGATATTTTCTCAGATCACCTCCTCATTCTTCTATAAATACCTCAGAAGAAGATGAGAAATTGTTGGTTGCAGAACTTTGAAATACACTTGAGCTGGAGACTTATATTTTTACATAGTGTTCACTGGCCCTTGAAGCTCTGTTTGTGATAGAGTAGTTAGGCTGAATAGTGAAGATGATTGCTGAACTGAAACATTGGACTTGAAGACTGTGACTGGTTTGACATCAATAACAAGCTGTTTCTTGGGATCCTGGTCTATATTACTGGTGAAGTGCATCTTTCTTTGTTAATTGTTTTTCCTTCTACGTATGCCATATTGTTCATATTCTGCTGTAAAGAACAGTATAAACAGGGTTAGGACCTACTGTATATCAGTAACCTTCTCTGGCTGAGAAATATTTATCTTGATGTTTTCTTCAAATTTGTTTATTTAAGAATGATTCAATACAGTTTAAACAGTTAGGAATGTTGGCGTTCCCTCGTCCTTCTATTTGCTCAAACATTGTTCTCGAATGTTATTTCCATTATTTGCTATTAAAGTTAGACTAGAGAAGATATGGTTTTCCCTGATTCCTAGATTCTTTTCTCCAAAGGCAGATTCTGAAAGTTTCCCTTGGTGTTGACTGAAAGCAGACTAGGTTTAAAAGTACTTTATCTAATCTTAAGTCACACTTTGTTTCTCTTATGTGTTTTCATACTTTCTGAAGTTAATTATGTGGATTACTGGATTGTTTGTCAATTAAGCTGCTTTAATAGAACTTTCCCAAGAAGTTTATGGTTAGCCCTGTCCTTGGTTGGTTTTAAACAGTTACTTAAGAGGCTTTTCTTGTTTGGACTGACTATAAATCCTCTGAGAAATTATTATTAGTTTCCATCCCTCCAACACTTTATTGTTCCATTCCATCATTTAAAACTCAACAATCTTGTGGTATAGATGACTTTCCCCTTGGATCACTCTTGATGTTGTTGCTCAATTAAAGCCCATATATGACTCCATAGCCCAATGGACTAAAAACCAGCGTTATATCTATCTATCTGCCAAAACTGTTCTATTTTCTTGCAACTTCTCACTTTTGAAACTTTTTACACTTAGGACTTTCCCCTCAAGTAACATTTCATGCTCAACCATCCAAAACAAAACAAAACCCTTGGCCTTCATAACTAGCCTAATATCATTACCTTAAGCTTTTCAAAGACAAATATCCATCTTTGTACATATTGGAGAGATCCCTCTCCGGATTCAGGAGGGCTAGATTTTAGAATCCCAAAGTTGGTTGAAATGATGTTAATTCTGTGATCGGACTTTGCCAATCTTGCTTATTACAGAGACCTAACATTTCTAGCGACTCCACTGGGGACTGAGTGTTTTTAATACCTCAGAAAACCCTTTATTCAAGAACACTTTGAGAGTAAAAAGCAGCCTTTTCAAGCACTGCCTAAGATAGGTAATTATGATGAAACTTGTTTGAATCAGTGACAAACTAGGTAAACCCTAGGTTTCTCTTAAGACTTCGTCTAACCTTGAAAAATCAGTTGGCTTAGCCATAAGAGTAGACTGCCTTTGTCTCGCAACCTTAGCTAAGTTTTGAAACAAAGTTAGGATATTATTAACAACCACAAAACTGAAAAATGACTTAGAAAAACCTAAAAATATTTCAGATTGGAATTAAATAAACATGGTGGTGGACCATAAGACCTTTTACCTCTGAAAGGAGCTAAAATTTTCCACTTGGCGACTCCACAATCCTTAAACAGACCTTAAGACTCCACTGGGAAGAACCCTTATCATTATAGTATCATTCAAATTCAGTTAGAGGACTGTAGGATTAAAATTGTGAGAACAGATTAGTTAACCTCTCCAAGATTGTCATATCTGGTTGAACTTTTCTTGTTTATTTGGGTCTAAACAACATAGCATAGTGGCTTCTAAAAAGATTCACACTAGAGCCCATCCAGACCCTAACCCACCTGAGATAGTTGATCATCCGGAAAGTATCCTTTGGAAGTCTCCTAAGGTTAAATTATTAACTGTTTTCATATCACCCTTGAGAGCTAATTCAGTCCCTGAAAATCTTTCAGCTCTGCAACAATCACAAGCTGACTTAGTGAATCCATTTAGGACTAGGTCATTTGATGATATAATCTAGTTAGACTCTGAATCTTCACTTTCATCTCCCGAAACAAGTGAACATCCTGGTGGCAGAGAAACAACACCTCCTGATTTACATTTCCTTCACAATTTAGGTGTCTCTCATCCAAGATCATCTCAATAGTCTACTCCTGGTCCATCCACTTCTACTCACCCTACATCCACTGTTCAAACCACTACACCTCAGCCCACTTTCCCTTCTGTAAATCCACCTCCACCTCCTACCATGGCTGCATGGTATGCTCCCCTAGTTCTTCCCGCACCATTAGTCAATCTCCCACACGACTACCAGTCCGAAATTCCATTGTATGATGCTAACAATGCTACAACTGCATCACAGCATGTGGATAAGATCAATGACTATTTTGACCGAAATGAAATTGATGATGATTCTATCAAACTTAGATTATTTGCTCAGAGCTTAGGGGGAGAAGTGAGAAAATGGTTTAAAGGTTTGGCCCCCCATACTATTAATGATCTTCAGGCCTTTCATCAAACTTTCTTGAACAAATGGGAAGTGAAGAAGAATCCTCTCCAAGTTCTTGCTGATTACAACAACCTTCGTAGGAATCCAGGGGAAAGTGTACAAGCTTATTGTACCAGATTTAACAGTGTATATAATGCACTCTCCCCGGAACTAAAACCTCCACAAGGCTCTGCTTTAAACAAATTTCCTGAAGGGTTTGACGCTGACATGACCTATTCTTTAAGAGAAAGAGATTTTGCGACTCTTGAAGATATGCAAAGGGGTGCTCTTTTTGTGGAAGTCAACCTAATGGAGAAGAGAGCAAGAATGAAATCTGAAAAGAGAGTATCTTTTAGAGAGGAATCCACACCTTCTACTTCCAACTCAAAAATGGAGAGAATGATGGAAGAAATGATGAAAGAGATGAGCATAATTAAGAGAGCACAAGCAAATCAAAATCAAAATGCTCCTCAAAATAGAAACTAAAACCAGAATCAGAATGTTAGAAGGAACCAACCTCCAAACAGATCCAGGGAAGATGATCAGCAGATCACCCCTCCCTTTCATCAAAACTATGTAAGTGAGGTTGAAGAAACATAAGACATAACAGAGGAAGAGGATATCAACATGTTTGGGGAAGAGGATGATGACTTGGAAGTTCATTATGATAGAAAACAAGGTCTTTACACTCCTTATGATGACAAAAGAGATGGTAATGAAAATGATTATCAAGACATGGAAAATGTCGTCATAGAACCTCAAAGAGAATATGACCTTAGAAGCAAGACCAGTCAACAAGCCCCCAACACCAAAACCTCTGACAAATCCTCTCAAAGCAGCACTGCAGCCAAGTCCAAAATAGCCAAACAAAAAGACAAAACAGTGGCTGATAATTCTGGTAAGGATAAAGAGAAAAACACTCAAAATTCTGAAAAACAGAGTGCAGACATCAGCAGTACTAACACTTCAGCTAGTACTCCTTCTACAATAGTTTCTCAAATAAAACAAATCAGCAAGCTGTAATTGTTGATAGAGTGACAGCTAATAAGGTTGAAACAAGTGCTTCAAAGAATCAAACTCCTTTCAACCTGGAACAGGAAATCTTAAAGATCAAAATCTCTGTTCCATTAACTGAGTTAGCTGCCCAGCATGTATATAGGAACCAAATTTTGAAGGCTTTGAATATAGAGGAAAATGGAGATACAGTTAATCTTAGTGACGACCAACCAGAGTTGATTTTTGGCCCTAAGATTGAAGGGAAGTTTCAAGAAGGACCAGTTCCTCCCTTTTATGTAAGTTTGAACATTCATGACAAGATTCTACACAACGCTATGCATGATTTCGGGGCTTCTCATAATTTAATGCCTAAAGCTGTGATGGAGAGCCTTGGTTTAGAAATTACCAGACCCTACAAAGACCTATACTCCTTTGACTCAAGTAGAGTAAAATGTCTAGGATTGATCAAAGACCTTTGTGTTAACCTAGCCCAGATTCCAGCCAAATGTTTACTCATGGACATTGTTGTGGCTGATGTCCCCCCAAAGTATGGAATGCTATTATCGAGATCCTGGGGAGCTAAGTTACAGGGGACTATGCAAATGGACATGACATATGCGACCATCCCGGTTTTCAATCAGACCAGAAGACTTTATAGGGAGTCTCATATGCAATACACAGTTACAAGTCAAGACAGACCACGAAACTCTCCTATATATTCTGTCAATACAGGCCTTGATTCTTTTATCATTTTTAACAATGAAACTCTTAGTGAGCAAGTCACTTTAACAGAATTAAAGGCCGACAGGGAAGAAGAGTATAATAATGCAGAAGTGTCCAAACAGTTTGCTACATGTGAAAACATTAGTAAACAAAGCATAGGTCTTGATTTACCGCTCATGAGTCCATTATTTTTAGAACTTAACAACCCAGAAAATACCCCTAAAATTTCTGGCATCATCCCTCAATCTATTGAAGAATTTGAGGAGTCAAAACAAATTCAATTGGGTGCTGCTAATCATGAACAGTCAGAAGGCACCGTAGTTAAAAAGGACAATCGCCAAATAGATGAAACCGAAGATAGTCCTTTATGGAGTATGTATTTTGATGGGTCATGCACTAGAAATAATGCCGGTGCAGGTGTTTGGATCACTAACACTGAAAACAACCACACAGAATGCATCTCATGCAAATTAAACTTTCAGTGTTCCAACAACATAGCAGAATATGAATCCCTTCTCTTAGGCTTGCATCTCTTGAAGAAATTAGGAGCGAGAAGAATTAATGTGTACGGGGATTCTGAGTTAATCATTAGGCAAGTCAATGGGGAGTATAATGCGAATCATCCCAGACTTAGAGCCTATCGGAATGATGTCATGGACCTTTTGACAACATTTGAGGAGTCAAACCTGAGTTTCATCCCAAGGAAAAAGAACATTGCGGCCCACAATTTAGCTTTTGCGGCCTGGACATGTCTAAGGCCATATGAGACTGGAGACAACACAACTCTGATAAAATTTAGACCAGCAGTGCCTGATAACGAAAAATATTGGCAAGTGTTTGACAATGACAAACAAATAGAAGACTTTATGCAATTCAGAAATGAGTTCGAACTGCACAGTTCAGATTCAGATTATGATACAGACTGCAGTGAAGAAAAATTTCTTGGTGAAGAAGAATCATCTCTTCAACCTGCCAATGTTAACCTATTGTCTAGCAAACTTAGGAACAAAACAGAATTGAGTGCAGAGTTAGAAACGAAAGAATTACAGACTCTGCATTCTGAAGATGAAAGTTTGCCGAGTGGTCTAACACCTTTAGAGGAGTTGTTCGATTTTAACGATGTGGAAAATACGCCAAAACTGGAGCCCGTAGAGACTGAAGTGGAAGAATGCAATATTGGCAGTAAAGAGAAATCGAAAATGATCAAACTGTCCAAAACTTTGCCAGCTCACATTAAACTCAAATACATAGAGCTGTTCAAAGAATTTTCTGATGTTTTTGCATGGAGTTACGAAGATCTTAAATCCTATGACACTGAAATAATACAGCACAAAATCCCTCTTAAAGAAAACCAAAAACCATTTAAACAGAAACTGCGCAGAATAAACCCCGTCCAGTTGCCATTGGTTTAGAAGGAGATCATAAAAATGTATGAGGCTGGCATTATTGTCCCTATTAGATATTCTGAGTGGGTATCTAATCTGGTGTCCGTTAGGAAGAAGGCTGGAGAAATCAGGCTTTGTATAGACTTTAGAGACTTAAACAAAGCTTCGTTAAAAGACAACTACCCTTTACCAAAAATGGATCACATTTTACAAAGGGTGGTAGGGTCTAAAAGGATTTTGTTGCTTGATGGCTATTCAGGGTATAATTAGATTTTAGTTCACCCTGCTGATCAATTAAAGAAAACTTTCACTACTCCATGGGGTACTTTCATATATGTGAAGATGCCTTTTGGTCTAATGAATGCTGGAGCAACCTTTCAGAGAGCCATGGACATAGCATTCTCGGAAGAATTGGGCTTCTTCTTTATTATCTATCTAGATGATGTCACTGTGTTTTCAAAAATAGATGAAGAACATTTAGAACATTTAAGAAAAGTTTTCGAGAAGTGCAGAAGGTTTGGAATATCTTTAAACCCTAAGAAGACACTATTTGGTCTCCAAGAAGGTAAGCTTCTTGGACACATTATTTCAGAAGAGGGTATAAAGATAGATCCAAAGAGGATTGAGGCTATATTGCAAATCTCTCATCCTCAAAATATCAAAGAGTTGCAGTCTTTCATTGGAAAGATTAACTTTTTGAGAAGGTTCATCCCTAACTTGGCAGAGCTCCTTAGAAATATCACAAACATGTTGAAGAAGGAGCAAAGGATAAAATGGACCTTGGAAGCAAAGACATCCTTTGAGCTGGTGAAACAAGCATTAACCAAAACACCGGTTCTCATAAGCCCTGATTTTTCAAAAGATTTTTATATCTTCTCATTTGCATCAAAACATACTATTGCTGCTGTCCTTTTACAGAAAAATCCACAAGGACAAGAGCAGCCTATTGCATTCTTTAGCAAGGCATTGAGGGATGCCCCTTTGAAGTATAACATTATGGAAAACCAATCTTTTGCTTTGGTTAAAGCATTGAAAGACTTCAGAGTATACATCCTTCACTCACACATCATTGCCTTTGTCCCAAATTCAGTTATTAAAGACATTCTAACACAGGACCCAGACGGTAAGAGAGGTAAGTGGATTGCTGTAATTCTTGAATACGATTTAGATATTAAACCCACTAATCTCATCAAAGGCCAAGGTCTAGCTAGATTAATGGCCGAATCAAATTGTGAAGTTCTCGATATTAACATGATTAATGCTTTGGATAACCAAGAAGAATTCTCAACTCCTATTGTTGAAAACCATGTTATGAATTCTCCTTGGTATGCTGATATCATTTATGTTTTGCTTAATCTAAATACACCTCCTGGTTTATCAAAAACAAAGGCAAGATTCTTAAAATTAAAGGCTGTAAATTATTGCAATATTGATAAATGTCTGTACTGGAAAAATGCAAGCGGTCTATTGCTTAAATGTTTGCCTGAGTTTGATGCAGAAAAGGTTAAGCATGAATTCCATGAAGGAGAGTGTGGAGGTCATTTATATTGGAAGTCAACAGCCAAGAAAATTCTGAGGGCTGGTTTCTATTGGCCTACTCTTTTTCCTGATGTGCACAAGATGACCACTACTTGCCATAAATGCCAACTATTCGAAGGCAAAAGAAAATTGCTTCCCCTTCCATTGCATCCAATCACTGTTGAAGCTCCATTTCAACAGTGGGGACTTGACTTCATAGGAGAAATCCATCCCTCATCTTCTGCCCAGCATAGATGGATCCTTATAGCCACAGACTATTTCACTAAGTGGATAGAAGCCATTCCTTGTAGGCAGGCCAATGATTCAGTTATCATAAAATTTGTGGAGATTAATATTCTCTCCAGATTTGGCTGTCCTTCCAAAATTATCACTGATAATGCAACAACATTTGGATCAAAGAAAATGGTTGACTTCTGTCATAAATACCAGATAACACTAGGGCATTCCACAGCCTATTACCCTCAAGGTAATGGACTTGCAGAATCTTCCAACAAAAGCTTAGTGAATATAATAAAGAAACTGTTGGAGGACAACAAGAAGTCTTGGCACACAAAACTGATCCATGCACTTTGGGCTGACAGATTAACATTGAAGAAATCCATTGGTATGTCACCCTTCCAGCTTGTGTATGGTACAGATGCAATTTTTCCTAACAACCTGGGTGTACCAGTTATGAAGTTGATCCAAGAACTGCAGACTGAAGAAAATGACATGACCAGGAGAATAAATCAGACCATTCATCTTCAACAGACCAGGGAGGAAGTGTATAACAAAGCATTGCAGAAACAGGACAGCATTAAGAAGCTTTTTGATAGAAGAACAAAGGCCGGCAATTTCAAGATTGGGGACAAAGTTTTAAAGTGGGACTCAAAGAGGGAAGACAAGGGAAAACATGGTAAATTTGATAATTTATGGCTTGGCCCTTACTTTATTCATTCTGTTGCTGGGAATAATGCATTCTTCTTACAAGAGCTGAATGGAACAAAATTGTTTGGGGGTCCTGTCAATGACAGGATGCTTAAGCATTACTTCTCTTGATCCATTTTGTGTTCTGAAGCCTTTTATTTTTCTTTTTCCATTGTGAATATTTCATCCACCATTGCATTCAAAGTTATGAAAAATCAAAAATACAAAAACAAAGAAAGAAAGAAAAGAGGGCAGAAATGAAAAACAAGAAAGGCACAGCCCCATGCCAAAAAGAGAAATAAATCTGAAAGTGTGCAAGTTCAAATGCCACTCCTGAAAACACACTTCTGGTTAGTCAAACAGTTTAAACTTGACTAATTAGCTTTCAATTTTCTGCTGATAGGGTAGTGAAATTGATTTGCCAAACTGTTCAATCTTGGCTTATCAGTAGATAAATTAGGGTAGAAATGAAGGTTCAAACAAACTCAAAATCTGAACCAAAGTTTCCAAAAGAAGAATGAATCAAAACTGTTTTATTTTCTGAGTCACAAAAGAGAAAGAATGGTTCTAATTTGCTCAAAATCTGAACCAGGGGAAAGCAAAGACAACTCAAAGAAAAAGCAAAAACAGAGCTATGAAAAGATGAAAGAAGTGCTCAACTTTCAGATCTTAAGCCTTCCATTTTTTGATTTTAATTTCCTGCAAAAATAATGTCTATGTGCAACTTGTTTTTATGCCATAGATCACGGCAAGTCAAAAAGCTTAATCTTGACTTGACTGTTTTTGAATTTCTGTTATAAAATGTAGAGAATGAAAGTCTGTTGGATAGCTAAATCCCAACAGACAGTAGAGTAGGTAGAGAAACATCTAAGCTCAACTGTTTAATCTGAGCTCAGGGAGAAATAAGGAGTAGAATTAGATTAGTGTTTATGCTTTCAAAAGAATAAAATGTTGTAAGAGAGTTTGCCAATCCAAGTGCACTCTAAGAAGAAAAAATGTTAGATCTGTAGGATTGGGTAGGTAGAAAGCTTGTTGATGAAGGTCCCTCATTTTCATGGCTGCCAAATATGTTTTTAGAGAAGATCATTCAAATCACAGGAAGGTAGCTCGATGGATGAGGCAACTAATCAGCCTCCCAGAAGATGCAAGTCTGAAGTTCTTGATGCCTTCAAGAAGGCACCATCCCCAAGTGGAGCCACCGTTAGCCACCTATAATATTTTGTTATACCAAAAGGTGGCTAAGACTTTTGGAGCCTCCAAGGAACAAATTTTATCACTAATAATTTATTGGCTCTTGAAGACTCCTTGTAGGCCTCATGCCTCTCTCCAAAATCCTCATTACTGTTCCTATTAATTCTGCTGATTTCCTGTAAGAAACTGCTGAAGAAACCATCATTTTTCCCCTTTCTCCCACTCATAACTAACCTTCATTTACTCCCCATTTTCTCCATATTATTTCCCTACTTTTCATAAGTTTCTCCCTCCATTCGTGAAAATCCTCCTGACATGGTTTAAAACTTCTTTTTGAGCTGTGCCGAAACCCCCAAATCCATTTAAAACCTTGAAATTTTCCATAAAAAAACAAAGTTTTATTGCTATGGACCTAAGCCCCTTGGGCTAAGTCCTAAACCACTTCCCCCCACATGCCCATGCGTCAAAACCAAATGCTAAAGCTTGTCGGCGCTAATCGCATCGCAAATATCCAAGGGTGCATGTCTTTGAACCATTGCAAAACTCCGATTGCGATTAGCCTTTGCATATAAAACCCCCGATCATATTATTTCTCATATAACCATAGAGCCCGCAATCGAGCGCTGAACCATTGAAGGGCCCCTCTCCGATCAATATTTTCCTTTGTAAACCCAAAAACCCACTTTCCGAAAGTTTTAAGTTAAAACGTAAAGTCACGTGATAAATATAAAATGGGTAGATCGGAAAGACCAGGCCCACGGTTCCGTTTGCGATTGGCCTTTAAAGGATCAGGCCCCGGGCATATTACAGTTCATATATCCCACGGCCCCGCAATCGAGCGCCTTTTCCCTTTACTTATATATTTTTTGCCCGATCCATTATAACTTGCTTTTATTGCAAAAACTTTGGTTTTCATATGTGTAAAGGTTTTTTCCGCCGGTGCAAAAGTCGAAGCAATCCTGACCATTGATCTAGTCCTTCGATCCAACGGTCCACGCAAAATCACATCGCAACTTTCCCTGATTGCGCAATCGCAAAGCCCGGTAGCGCCACCTCGATTGAAATCTTTCGATTTGATCCCGGCCGTCCATCCCCTTTCTGATCTAGCGGTCATCGCTTGATCGCACTAGTCCCCCGATCGCGCAATCGCATCGGCATTTTCCAATCGCTCGTTTTTGTTTCTCCCCTATGATTACAATCCTCCGATTAGATCTCGACCGTCCACGTGTCCGGATCGGATGGTCCAAAACCACCCCGCCTTATTTCTTCTCCCCGCTCTCATTTTCCTGTTTTGCGCCGATCTCCACCGTTAGATATTTTTATCCAACGGCTACGCTCTTTCCCCGCCATTTGAAGCAGTTTAACCTATTTTCGCATGATTTCTTAATTGTTTTGTGTTTGATGCAGGTGTTTTAATGGTTCTCCATTATAGAATGAAGGAAATCCGAGGGTTGGGAAAGACGTTGCTGTGCCTTCGAGCTATCTAAAAGAACCATTCACAGGCTCTGTATCAAATGATTTATCAATGTTTCATGAGCATTGATAACCTAAAGAGCCCTGCGCGGCCCTTCACATCGACAAGACACTGTTTTATTCGAGAGAACAGTTAAAGAGTATCAGTTTTTGAAGACAAAGCACAGCAGATGAAGATCGAAGACAGTTTTTATAGGGATTACGGCTAAGACAGTTATCAAAAGCCTAATCCCCAATCTAAAACACAGTTTAAAAGAAAACCTAAAGTGTTTTATCAGACAGAAAGCCTCCACCGCCACATCTGAGGCAAATTGATTCCTCAGCTACCACCGAGCCACCTGTTGCCTCAAAGCTTTCAAACAGAGGCCGAAGTTATTGAAGAAAATCTGATATTCGCCTCCAGCGCAGCCAAGGAGTTACTCCACACAACGTACAGAGCCTCAAAGTCAAATAAAGTTCCCACTGAGCTTTGATATTTATTGTAAAAAAGTTAATACAATGATCCACCTGTAAATTTCTCCCTCGAGCCCCTCAAAAGGCCGAGAAGTCTTGAACCTGTATTAATTATCCTAAGAGATATTTTCTCAGATCACCTCCTCATTCTTATATAAATACCTCAGAAGAAGATGAGAAATTGTTGGTTGCAGAACTTTGAAGTACACTTGAGCTGGAGACTTATATTTGTACATAGTGTTCACTGGCCCTTGAAGCTCTGTTTGTGATAGAGTAGTTAGGCTGAATAGTGAAGATGATTGCTGAACTGAAACATTGGACTTGAAGACTGTAACTGGTTTGACATCAATAACAAGCTGTTTCTTGGGATCTTGGTCTATATTACTGGTGAAGTGCCTCTTTCTTTGTTAATTGTTTTTCCTTCTACGTATGCCATATTGTTCATATTCTGCTGTAAAGAACAGTATAAACAGGGTTAGGACCTACTGTATATCAGTAACCTTCTCTGGCTGAGAAATCTTTATCTCGATGTTTTCTTCGAATTTGTTTATTTAAGAATGATTCAATACAGTTTAAACAGTTAGGAATGTTGGCGTTCCCTCGTCCTTCTGTTTTCTCAAACATTGTTCTCGAATGTTATTTCCATTATTTGCTATTAAAGTTAGACTAGAGAAGATATGGTTTGCCTTGATTCCTAGATCTTTTTCTCCAAAGGAAAATTCTGAAAGTTTCCCTTGGTGTTGACTGAAAGCAGACTAGGTTTAAAAGTACTTTATCTGATCTTAAGTCACACTTTGTTTCTCTTATATGTTTTCATACTTTCTGAAGGTAATTATGCGGATTACTGGATTGTTTGTCAATTAAGCTGCTTGAATACAGACTTGCCCAAGGAGTCAATCGTGAGCCCTGCACTTGGTTGGTTTTAAACAGTTACTTAAGAGGCTTTTCTTGTTTGGACTGACCATAAATCCTCTGAGAAATTATTATCAGTTTCCACCCCTCCAACACTTTAATGTTTCCATTCCATCATTTTAAACTCAACAATCTTATGGTGTAGATGACTTTCCCCTTGGATCACTCTTGATGTTGTTGCTCAATTAAAGCCCAGATATGACTCCATAGCCCAATGGACTAAAAACTAGCGTTATATCTATCGATCTGCCAAAACTGTTCTATTTGCTTGCAACTTCTCACTTTTGAGACTTTTTACACTTAGGACTTTCCCCTCAAGTAACATTTCATGCTCAACCATCCAAAACAAAACAAAACCCTCGGCCTCCAGAACTAGCCTAATATCATTACCTTTCAAAGACAATATCCATCTTTGTGCATATTGGAGAGATCCCTCTCCGGATTCAGGAGGGCTAGATCCTATAATCCCAAAGTTGGTTGAAATGATGTTAACTCTGTGATTGGACTCTACCAATCTTGCTAATAAATTACAGAGACCTAACAGGGGGGAGTCTCTACCGACCAACGAGGATGCTTATCATGTGCAAGGTGAGGTGATGATAAACATGGTCAGATGTGTGGAACCTATGGATGATTTCTGATGGAGAAATGATGTCAGGATATGCAGAGTTTTTCTGGGACTCTATCATGTTGGGGGTAGGATGATACCTGCTCTGGAAATTTTAGTGGATGGAGCTGTGGATGGTTTTCATACTACCTACAAAAACAACTACCCCAAGTGAAAGCATCTTATTTATCCAAATATTATTGAAATACATGTGCTTTAAAAAGAAGATGAGAGAGGGCATACTTGCCAGTGCTGAAAAATTATTTTTTCAGGGGTGCAAATGTGTGGCACCACCTTTGGGAATTATGGAGTGTTGATCACAATGCTGCTTTCGGTTTGGTGATTGGGCCTTCTGAGCTCTCGTTATGGTCCTCCAAATTTTCTGAAAAGGGCAACATATAGGCAAATATGGCTCAATTCAATTCATTTGTGTCTGTTGATTATTGAGAGGTTAGAGGCTTCTACGGAGCAGTTCTTTCCATTGCAGTCAGCTTGAGCACCTAGGATTAGCGATTTTATGGCTAGGTAAACTCCATGATGTCCTGCATTTTAAATTTTTCAGTTTGGGGTGCCAGGGACCATACAATACTGGGTTGTACGGATTATGAACCAGTTTTACCCTTGATTGTGCAGGCAATCAGGGTATTGGTGCGCCTTTTGCGCGCAAACATAAGTTTTTGCATGCCTTATGCGCACTTTTCCCAGGATTGGGCACACCTTCTACGTGCATGTGAGAAGTACAGGTGCACCTTCCTCATGCTTGTCTGAGGTATAGGCGTGCGTAGAGCGGAGGAAAATTTTGTCCAAATTTTTGGAAATTTTCCCTGTTTTTTTTCTATGCATTTTATGTTGCTGATGTGCTCTTTTTTTTATGACAGGACGTTGTGGAGGGAGCGGGATTGGCCTGAGCTCAACACTGCTTTAGCCGTTGATGGTTAGGCACACCAATAGTTTGTGTGATGGGGTCTCCTAAAATTTCTGGAGAATGACCTTCTTCGGTCACGGGATTGACTTCTGCACTACCTAATCCAGTGTTGGAAAACGCGGCTCAAGGTGTTTGTACTGTGTGGGTGTTACCTCACTATCCGTCCTGAGACAGATATCTACTTTGTAACTGGGCTACTGCCTCAAGGTGAGGCACTTCAGTATCCACTTCCTTTTGGGAGGGTGGATTTTGATTAGTTCCAGGCATGTCACTGTGGTGGGGCGCACCTTACAGAGGGGTGCATATCTATTGCCATAGTATAGATTTGGCCGAGCAATGTGTTTTCGCAGCTATTGTGCAAATGGCAGGGTTATTTGCTCCACATCGAGCATCGGGTCCATAGGTTGGTGTCCTATGCTGGTTGAGGGCTGGGCATTTTTTTGACTTTGCCCATTTATGTTATGACGAGATGCTGGCACAAATTTACAAGGTCTGGGATGGATCAAAGTTGTTTGCCTATGCCAACATGTTATGAAACATTATGTACGAGTGGGTGGTGCTACTGAGACCAATGGTGGCGGTGCCTGCTGGGGGGCCACGGGAGCCTCGCATGAGGAGGAGGGCTCCTATGATGCCTCGAGGAGGTAGGGGTAGGCTGGGGCGTTACTCGAATGCCACCATGTAGGCTTGGTTTGAGGCCATCCTACAAATGTTACTACCATTCCCTTATGCAGGGATGGACTTCCGAGGGGATCCAGATATAGGTCTTCCTACTAGCTATGCTTGGGGGCCATCAGGTTGTGCTTTTTGCATTTATTTGAGTATTTATGGTTATGTGTGTATTATTATGACACTGACATAGTTTTGGTTACTCTTGCAGATGTTGCTGAGGTTGGTCGCCTTGTGGCTCGGTTGGTTGGGCATGATCTTATTCAGCAACCTCGGGGAGCTCTTGGGGGGCTGGGAGGAGCTCCTGCACAGCCTCACGATGGAGCACTCGGTGGTGAGTTGGCCATTCGAGGGAAAGCAACAGCTTGGATGTTGTTGATATTGCAACTGAGCGAGCTTGTGTTGATGCGACGTAGGCTCGTGTTGTTGAGCTGACTGAGTGGGTGTCAGTTTTGGAGGATGCCTGGGATTGAGTGGACTGCTTGACCTAGGGGATGTTGACTCAAGGCTTTTTAGATGACCTCAAGGATGTATGGCTGGAGAGATTGATGGCCCGAGAGAGGGGCTATCGACCAGTTTTACGTCGGGTGGTGGTATCGGTATAGACGTCGACTCCTGTAGTGGTACCAGGAGCGACAGTGGGTCCAGGTGCCCTGCCTGGCGGAGCACCGCCCTAGAGTCATTTTGTACACGGGGAAAGCACCCATTATGAGGATGCTTCCCCTATTTTTGAAGACTTATATGTGTATCTTTTTGGGCTAACCGATGGGTCAGAGACACTATTTTTTGTACTCAAACACATAAATTTTGATATATATATGAGAGATATTTTTTGCGGCTCTACATGGTGTGCCCCACGTTTTTTCTTATGGATTATGTTATGTTGATGGATATCTATGTTTTCTATGTTTTTTTTTATGTATGATGGTTTATTCGAGATGCATTCCAGTTTAGAATATTGTTAGCTATGCGATCAACTGTTTGGTTTTGATTCCTTGGTACATGTGTGAATGTAATCTAGTCAAATTGTCTACTTAGTATTTTTTCACGCAAATATTTTCTAAATAGATGTGAATCTTGTGTCTCAAATGTTTGGTTTAACTATGACACTACTAACTAGGAATCTAGGTAGATATGCATATGGTGTATGCCCTGATGGAGGGTGTCGCTCATAAGTCCTATAACGATGTCATATTCTGCCTGATTGTTTGTTGCTAAACCAATGCACACACCATTGGTGTAAAGTGGTGATCGGTCAGGGTGATAGATAACCTAGGCAGCTGCTGTTAAACTTTGAGTCCATATTGATGCTCCATCAGCAAATCCAAAGTAAGATTCGGGTTGGTAATCCATTGTGACACTTGAGCACATTTTGTAACAAGTCTTTTGGTCAAAAATTTAAAGTGGTTGTGTTTGTGTACGTTGACTTTAGGGTAAGGCCTTCTTGGTCCTTATGGGTAGAATTTATTGAGGTAAAGGCCGTTGATAGGGTTCCTAAGGCATGTCCTATCCGGTTCAGTCAAGATGTATGCCCCCTTGAGGAGGCAATGTTTTATGATGTAGGGTCCTTTCAATAATATTACGAACTTTCCTAGCCCTAGGGTTTCTTTTGTGACATTGTAGCGGAGGACTAGCTCTCCCTCAGTAAATGAGTGAGGGTTGATGTGGTGGTCAAAAGATGCTTTTACCCGTTTCTTGTGGGCCTTGTTGTGTTACAACGACTCTCATCGACTTTTGTTGAAGAGCTCTAATTGTACTAGACGATGTTCTAGATGTTGGGTATCATCGAGGAGTTCGATGGCAGCATGTAAATTTGGGATCTTGTGTTCTATGGGAATCACAGCTTCGACCCCGTATACCAAGTGGAAGAGAGTGAAACCAGTGGATGTCTTCACAGCCGTGCGGTAGGCCCATAGGGTGGAGAAGAGCATATGGTGCCATTTGGTTTTATGGTTATTCACCATGCATTGTAACATAGTTTTGAGGAATTTTTTTACAGCTTCTACCTTGTTGGTTCGAGGGGTCCTGACCCAGGTTCGGAGGTTAAGGTTTTCCAACAAACCCCTATAGTACTGGCCCTTTCGGCAGTGGCCTACTTGTGCAGGCCAAAGTCTCACCCGAAGTAGTATGGGAGGGTGCTAGAACCAGGTTTATGCACCCTAGGAGAGGTCAGGTAAGTCAGATAGAGCTGCATTCAAATTGACAATTATCATATCACATATTATAGAACCCATATCTATCCGCTCCTCCACATCCACGTGCACAATATCATGTATACTTGCAATGAATCACAGATATAGGAAAATAAGGCAACTATTGCAGCTATTCTTCTAATAAATAGATTAAGATTGACGGTCAATGCAGCATAAACACACAACACAGTTACTTGCGGAGCTCAATATAGAATTATGCATACCATAATAGATCTAGATCATAGTATAAAAACATAACACCAGTATTTGCGCAACTGAAATGACACAGAACATACATAAACATATATCACAGATCCAATACATTCAGAGATTTCAGCAGCCTTGCGCATTCATTAATCCTTCAGTTCCCTTTACAATACCCAAAAACCCAACCTGTGCACACAACAACAGGGTCTGCACACAACAGGACTGAGGATCTCTGCGCACACAGCTAGTAGGAGTCCTTTCCCTAAAAACCCAAACAGATCTACTAATTCACAATTCGCATTAATCTTAATCCAAGTTTGTCTTACAACTCAAAAAGGTTCAACTACTTATACTATTTTAGCCTATGCATCCAATGGTCCGTAAACCATGGTTTGCAGACTCTTGGTCTACTCTTGACCCATTTACAATGCATTAGGGGCTTTGACCCACCCCAAAACCCCTGCGTTAGACTAAATATAATAAAAAATATACAAAATGGACCAGTTTCATAACTCTTGTAGGAGACGCTATTCCAACAGTCCCCCGACACAATCTTGTGACTCGTCCTGAGTCACTTGTGGCAATGGGGTCTCCACCTGCACCTGTATGGCTACTCCGGCCATAGAGTCATTTGATCCGATATGGTTTGAGTCGGCTACCATTGATGTAGCCGGGGAGAATATCTCTATGCAGGGAAGAAAGCCTAATTTTTCGCCATCCGTGATCTCCTTAACTATGTAGGGACCAAGTGTAATATTCCTACTTTAGCAAGTAGCTAATGGGCATATTAAATTTTTGTTTTTACACTTAGAAGATGAATAAATGGGGGAGGAGACCCATACTTAACTAAAATTAGTAGAAAAAACCTTTTGGTGTGAAAGGGGATCATTATAGCAGCTGTATTTCACACTCTCATGTATGAACAGGGATAAATGCATGGGGACAAGGTCAAGTTTGACCAAGTCAACAATGTAGGTATGAGAGGAGGAGATCATCCATAGATACAACGCAGTTCAAGTGGGAGGAAGATTCCTTGTTGAAGGAAACCCTAATGAGTGGGGACCAAGGAAAGGAGGCTCACACATGTAAAAAAGGAGGGCAAGGCAGCCATAAAAATTTTATGCTTATGATTTGATATTGGTCTAGAAGACTATTTTGCTTTATGCAACTGTTTAGTTGAGATTGTTGTGCTGCTTAGCACAAGGATTTCCTGTTTAGGAATCCTTCTCCTTTCTTGAGAGGCTTATTGAAGGAGTGTATTGATTTTCCTCACATCCAGGCTTGAGGCCAAGCATCCTCCTTCAGCTACAACGTTATTTCTGCAGCAGTATAACATTGTGTTGTAGGGTGTTGTAGTGAGGGTTCACAACACCACTTCCAGCACTTGTTTTTCAGAGGGGGAGGCTCTCCCTCCTTTGAGAGATCAGTAAAGAAGAATTTCGGAGCAATATTTCACATCATGGAACTTGGCCAAAGTAATCCCAACATCTATAGCACAGTCCTTTGAAGGAACTACATAATTTCTTGCAATGTTGTGGTGTGAGGGTCAATCCCTTCAATCTTGAGCTTGTTTCTTAGGGAAAGGGCCAACCCTTCTCTCGGAAAGATTTTAAGAAGGATTCTCCTTAATTTTCTGTATTATTCAGCTGTATGTATTTCTAGATCTAATTAGACTACATTTTTTAGATCTAGATCTATAGATCTGACATTTTGCACTTGTACTCTCATAGAACCCTTGCCGGGTCATTTCTATAATGTGTAAAAGAAGCTTATTATCCAGCTTTCTCCATGATCTGATGTAATACACTCCATGTATGTTATTTCCATCATATTTCATCATAAACCCTCATAAAATCATGTTGTGCATGCTTCAGTAAATTCTGCATAAGCTAAGTCATTGGATTTGGGCCTTTTTGAGCCATATCGAGACTGAGAGACCTATTTAACTTAGCTAGAGTGATTTTTTTTTGCTCCCATTTGGTATGTAAGTCCCATATGATATAATATAAGGGCCCCCACTATTATTTTCCTCTGTTATTATGCAAATATCTAGGAATAACGTTTTTGGGGCTTATTTTGCTGCTTTTCCCCAACTTTTGGATCATAGAATGAAGTATAAGTTGTTTTTGTAGCTTTAATTGATGGCTATGTGTTTTTAACACATCATATGAGTATATTCATTATTGAAAATCCACTACTGTTTTCATGTATTTCTGTAGCTCCAACTTTGGAACATCTCAAGGTGTTCTTATTGTTGTAGCAATTCCCTCTTTTGGGATATTACAATGGTATCAAAGCATGATATTTGGCTCAGCCTGTGAGTTCCAGCTATCAGAAGGAGCAATATCAAAATGATGGAGAGGATGAGTTTAATCTCATCACTTTTTAGATCTAGAAATAACCTCTCCCAGGAGGTTAAGAAGATGAAGTAGAAAAGATGCCAAGAAACTCCTAGAGGGTTTCAAGAAGAGGAAGAACCATGCACTTCCTATTCTCATGAATAAGGAGACCAGAAGCATGGAAGGCACTTATATCATCGGATTCTAAGTGAATACCTTGTTGAGTACAAGTCTCAACCTAGAGCCTTCAAGGATATTCTAGCCTTCCCACAATTCATTCAACTAAAGGAAGAGAGGAGACCCTGTAGCAAGGGAGCAATCAAGGGAAATAGGTTTCTATTGTCCATTTTTGATGGGACAACTACAAAAAAGGCTTGGACAAGAAGACTTGAAGCATTCTTCCTACTACATCTAGTGGTATAAAGAGAAGCATTAGAGATTTTAGCGCTGCAATTGAAGGGAAAAGCAACCACTTGGTGGTTCAGTCACATAAGTCATGCAAGAGTATCTACTCTTGTAGATTTCACTCAGAAGGTGATCAAGAGATTTGATGAAGACAATTAGAGAGGGAGGAGCCCTCATCACCCCTTGAGGAGATTTGTATCAGCGTTGTCACAACCTTGGAGGAGTAGCCTTCAACATCAGCAGTTGGGCGAGCCAACATAGTGGAAGAAATAACTCCTGCAGCCATGCAAGGTGTTCCCAAAGCCCATCAAGGTATGATTGAATTTCCACTTTCTAATATTGCAGAAAATATTTTAAGAGATTGTGGAAATATGTTGTTGCATGACCCAGGATCATCACTTACTGCTAATTTAGAGCATCAAGATTACACTGTGTTGTCCAAGAGTAGTAGTGAATAAAGGAGGACCCATTCCTCATGGGAACATTCAGATGTCAGCGTCATTCAGGAAGCCATGGAGAAAGATATGTCAAAGGGTAGACATCTTGAGATGAGAAATTTTTTCTCCTCTCAAGATGACACTCTCTCAATGAGCATGCCATAGCTCAAAGAGAGACTTCTACTTGCAGCAGATCCAAGACCTCATTGGTTTTGGAAGGCCGTGCATGGGGAGGAGGTGTCATCAAGAGATCTCATTGGAGGTGCACTTCAGCATTTCATGAAGTGCAAAGATCTTAAAATATTTGAAGAGGTTGGTGTCCTGCCATGGGAGGGTACCAAGTATTTGCAGAATGAGATCCATCATCCACATTGGGATGAGTGGATGGCAGTATGGAGCAAGAGGTTTCCAAACCCCTTGCAGATCTATGATACATGCCAACAAGAAGCATGGTTGTGCTGGTTGCTTTTGGGTGAGCATGGCCACTACCCAAAAGTTTCTATTTCTTTATCTCATGCCTTAAGTCCCAATTATAGGATGCATAAGAAGAAGGCATGGTTGTTGTGGCTACTAAGAAGAGAATTTTGACAACATATGTCAAATCTTATGTCCATATATTTACATTTGTTTGAGGTATGTCTCATGTGTTCACATGCATTTATGATTGAAATGTATCTCATGTATGTACCTTGGATTGGGAGGAATGATAACTCCCACATGATGTATAAGGGAGCTGGTTTGTACTGTGTTTATGAGACATCTCACATGTCCATCATTTTATTATTGCTCCATGATTTGCATTTTGATAATGCAAGAAGGCAACAAGAGTCCTTATTGCTGTGGTTACTATTGGGAGAGTATGGGTTGGAATTTCTCCATACTCATCATAATATTTTAGGAGGAATGTGTGGCACATTCAAGGTGCAGAGAGGCTGCCCTTCAGTAGTGAAGGACAAGGAGAGGTTTCCACATAGGGGGAAGAGCTTCTCACATAGTAGCATGTTGGTGGATGGCTTTGGCATGTGGAATGTCAAAGAGAGAAGTCATGGAGTGACAAGAGCCTTAACAATAAGGCCAATAGTGCTGTCACTAGAGAGTATGTTCCTATTGATGGAGTGTTCCAAGGGGAGTATGCATGATTCCTTTTTTCATATTTTTATGAGGATATTCTCATGGGAGGACTCATCCATGGACCTCACTTTCAGTTTACTCATTATGCATGGTAAGAGATACATTTCTATACTTACTGATTGTTCCATTGAGTATCTGTATCTTCTCACCCTTTATGGACAATGCATTGCTTTACATGAGAGTGAGATTATTTTTTGGTTACATGGTCACTTTAGGGCCAACCTTTGTAATGATAATAACCCATCTATACATGACTTTGGGCAAGTATCTTGCTATTTTGACTATGTATAGCTGATATATATTGCTGCTTAATACCACATAGTAGATGAGAAATCATGCACAACTAGTAAATTGTTGGAGGACAACTTGCCACATGATGTTCTCAAGCAGCAATTGGGAAGACTACGTTGTATCCACTTGATAAACCATTTGTATCATCCAAAATAAACATAACCTTAGACATTTTTCTGATTTGGATACCAAATGGTGATGATGTGCCATTCATTTTGGATGGGATGATTTGGGCTAGCCTGATTCATGACATGGGAGAAAAGATCTTTGGAGATCTAATCTTCTTCTTTCCACTTGAGGGAAACCTTATTGCAGCCACAAATCAACGTGTTCTCTACACTTACTATGAGTGGAGATAAAGACAGCGTGGGGTAGACCATTTTGTCTAGCATGGTCAGTTATTCAACCCATCTCATTGTAGGAGCTAAGGGTGGAGGAGATCTTTATGAGTTGTCATGTTGGAGGGTGACTCATCTTGTATGGATGATAGCCTAGGGGTGGAGGTTTTACATGGGGATGATAGTTCTCAAACACATTTCAGACTCCATGCCTTGGGAGGAAGCTTTTCGGTTCTATCCTTGCAGTTGCTTGAGGACAAGAAACATTTGGGAGGGGAGGACTGTAATATTCCTACTTTAGCAAGCAACTAATGGGAATATTAAATTTTTATTTTTACACTTAGAAGATGAATCAATGGGGGAGGAGACCCATAGTTAACTAAAATCAGTAGAAAAACCCTCTTGGTGTGAAAGGGGATCATTATAGTAGCTGGATTTCACACTCTCATCTGTGAAAAGGGATAAATTCATGGGGAAAAGGTCAAGTTTGACCAAGTCAACAACACAAGTATGAGAGGAGGAGATCATCCATAGAGACAATGCAATGCAAGTGGGAGGAAGATTCCTTGGTGAAGGAAACCCTAATGAGTGGGGCCAAAGGAAAGGAGGCTCACACATGTTTAAAAGGAGGGCAAGGTAGCCATACCAATTTTATGCTTATTATTTGATTTTGGTCTAGAAGACTATTTTTCTTTCTGCAACTGTTTAGTTGAGATTGTTGTGCTACTTAGCACAAGGATTTCTTCTTTAGGAATCATTCTCCTTTCTTGAGAGGTATCCTGAAGGAGTGTACTGATTTTTCTCACATATAGGCTTGAGGCCAAGCATCCTCCTTCAGCTATAGTGTTATTTCTATAGCAGTATAACATTGTGTTGCAGGGTGTTGCAGTGAGGGTTCACAACACCACTTCCAACACTTGTTTTTTAGAGGGGGAGGCTCTCCCTCCTTTGAGAGATCAGTAAGGAAGCATTCCAGAGTATTATTGCACATCTTTGCAATTGGACAAAGTAATCCCAACATCTACAGTGCAGTCCTTTGTAGGAACTGCATCATTTCTTGCAGTGTTGCAGTGTGAGGGTCAATCCCCTCAATCTTGAGCTTGTTTCTCAGGGAAAGGGCCAACCCTTCTCCTGGAAACCTTGTAAGAAGGATTCTCCTTCATTTTCTATATTCTTCAGCTGTATGTATTCATAGCTTTAGTTAGACTACATTTTTCAGATCCAAATCTGCAGATCTGACATTTTTCACTTGTACTCTCATAGAACCCTTGCCGGGTCATTTCTATAATGTGTAAAAGAAGCTTATTCTCCAATTTTCTCCATGATCTGATGCAATACACTCCATGTATTTTATTTCCATAATATTTCATCATAAAACCTCATAAAATCACGTTGTATATGCTTCAGTAAATTGTGCATAAGCTAAGTCATGGGATTTGGGCCTTTTTGAGCCATATCGGGACTGGGAGACTTGTTTAACATAGCTAGAGTGATTTGTTTTTTCTCCCATTTGGTATGTAAGTCCCATATGACATAATCTAGGGGATCCCATTGTTATTTTCCTATTTTATTACGCAAATAGATGGGAATAATGTTTTTGGGGCTTATTTTGCTGCTTTTCCCCAACTTTTGGATCATAGAATGAAGTATAAGTTGCTGCTGTAACTTTAATTTATGGCTATGCATTTTTAACACATCATATGAGTCTATTAATCATTTAAAATCCACTATTGTATTCATGTATTGTTGTAGCTCCAAATTTGCAACATCTTAAGGTGTTCTTATTGTTGTAGCAATTCCCTCTTTTGGGATAATACACCAAGCCAATGCTACCGGAACTTCCCAGGATTCTTCGAAAACTAGCTATCATAAAAGAGGACCAGTTGGCCTTCCACAAAAGTCTTTTGGCGAATGTGTCGATCATGCTAGGCTTTATCGCGGGCCTTCTGGACTTGTTGATGTAAATTCGCAATAATTCGATCTTCCTCCAAAGCCATAAGCTGTGTTAATCGCTCTTCCATGACGTCTGGTTCTACCATGTTTTTAAATGTTGCGATACACAGACTAGGAACAATATACTCCATGGGAATAACAGCTTCTTTACCATAAACCGTCCTGATGGGGGTCTTTCCTGATAACTTCTTGCAGGTTGTTCGATAGGCCCAGAAGACCGATGGGATGTGCATGTCCTAATCGTTGCTATCAACATTAAATACCTTGGTTAGCATGTGCTGCAAGATTTTATTAATAGCTTCAACCACGCCATTGGCCTGGGGGTGATATGGAGTGCTCTTCGCATGATGGATCCAAAATTCCTCAGTCAAAGCTCGGATTGTTTCATTAACAAAGTGCGTACCTTTTTCACTCATGAGAATTTGAGGGCATCCAAAACTAGTCAGGATTTGTTCAAAGATGAAACACACAGTGGTATCCGCAGTACAATCCTTTGCTTCCTGTGCTTTTACCCACTTGGTTACATAGTCAGTGGCCGTAATAATGTAGCGTTCACCCGTTATTTTCCTTGCGGGGTTGATAGGCCCGATGAATTCGATAGCCCACTTATCAAATGCTTGTAGGGCCATTTGTGGTTGAAGGGGCATTTCATCTCTATGGGATGGCCTCCTTGTTCATTAGCGTGTATCGCAGGCTTTACAATAGTCATGGGTGTCAGTATGTAGGGTTGGCCACCATAACCTAGCCCTAAACATCTTCTGCGCCATTGCTTTCCCTGCATAGTGACCTCTTGCTAGTTTGTCATGAGCGTCAGTCAAGACAACATGCCTTTCGTGCTCCAAAACATATCGCCACAATACTTCATCTGTCCCCATATTATATAAGTGTACTGAAATGATGGTAAAGTCTACTGCTCGGGTGACTAAATCTTTTTTCTGTTGTACAGAGTACTCTAGAGGTGCCATTCCAGTAGTCAAGAACTGAATGATATCAACGAAGTGTGCATAAAATACCCTGATAGAAAATAGTTGCGAATCAGGAAATCTAGCGTCAAGGTCGGTTGGCTCCTTGCCACTCTCTATTCGAGACAAGTGGTCCGGCCCAGCATTCAACTTGCCTGACTTGACTATGATTTCAAAGTCATACTCTTGAAATAACAGTAGCCACCAACATATTCCCCCCCCAAACATAGGCTTATTGACTAGGTATTTTAAAGCTGAATGGTCTGTGAACATTTTGAAGTGACCTCCTAGCAATTAATGCCGATATTTCTGCAAAGCATAAACCATGGCCAATCCCTCCCGCTCGGTGGTGGAGTAGTTGTGTTCCGCTCCAGAGAGCTTCTTACTTGGAAAGGAAACCGGATGGTCAATATTTTCTTCCCCTGGCTACGTAAGGATGGCCCCGAGAGCAATGCCTGATGCATTGACATGAACATGAAATACCTTCTCCCAATCTGGAAAGATGAGAATAGGTGCCGAGACCATCTTTTCCTTTAGTAGCTCGAATTTGTTTTGGCATTCATCATTCCAAAAGAATGAAACATCCTTCTTGAGCATTTTTTCCATAGGGGAAGTAATCAACACATAGTCTTGAATGAATTTCCTGTAGTAGCCTGTGTGTCCAAGGATCGAGTGCAGCTGTTTCTCCATGGTTGGTATTGGAAAATTTATGATAACTACGATTTTGGCAGGATCTACCATTAGTCTTTGCCGACAAACTATGTGGCCGAGCAAGATTCCAAAGGGTATGCAGAAGATACACTTCTTGATATTTAGGGAAATCTGGTGTTTCCAGTAGGCATCCAACATCGTGCTTAGGTTTGAGACGTGTGCCTTGACCAGGCCGAAGACAATCCAATCATCGAAATACACCTCGAGGAAATTGTGAATGAATTCTTTGAACATTGCGATAACAACCCGAGAGAAGATCGCAGGGGCGTTTTTGAGTCCAAACGACATGATTGTATACTGAAAAGATCCCCAATCAGTGGCAAACATGGTTTTGTTGCAGTCCTCAAGGTAGTTCTTATCTGATGGTTTTGTTGCATTCGTGATCCAAAGACATAGCGCAGAGACATCATGTAACCGGTTTTTCCAATTCTCCATCTCCCCATCAGAGTCAGAAAAACCTTCGCTATCCTTTTCCCAGCAAAGTACCCCCTCCGCCGTGGGGTTGATCTAGTATTCATCTCACGCAGTCAACTTGTAGATGTGATCTACATCCTCTTCGTCACGCACCATTTCTATGTATGATTCACCCTCTGCTGGATCTAATGGTACTATTACCCTTGTACCGTTATTATTGAATACCATTATTCTCTTCTTTAGGTTAATTATGCCTCCCATATCAATGGCCCAATCCAAGCCTAGGAGCGCAGTGCAGGGGTCTGCATCTTCAACAATTTGAATTACTTCGAAGTCAGCCCGGACCTTAACCCTAGCGATATCCAGCACAATATTTGATAGTATTCCTAATGGAATGATATTCTATTGATTGGCCATACATAGCTAGATAGTGGACCATTCTAACTTAGGTTCCCCCATGTGTTGCCAAGTTTTTTTAGTCAATACATTCGTGTCTGTCCCTAGGTCCAAAATAACCTAATCCATCTCGTAATCACTGATCTGCGTAGTCAACTGCATCTCTCTACCGGTGTGTTTCTTATACCCATAGAGTTTATGTATGTCCTTGATTTATAGAGGGAGGATAGGTCATGTTGTGTAGTTATCTATCAATGCCTGAAGATTTTCCACAGACCTCAGGTTGCGCAGCAGCTTCATACATGCTTGTAAAAAGGGTTTGACCTCCTCATCTTCCTTGAGGTCCTCAAGCCGCTGTGAAGTAGATGCCTTTGCCTCGACAAAGTCCTTGCGAGTTGCGATAAATGGTTCTTTCTCCTTTTTTAGATCCAACCCTTCCTATTTGATAACTGTTGGTTGGATCAGAGGCTCATTTGTAGTTTTCTTCCTAGGTGCCCCGGTGGCCATCCCATTGCGTGTGACGACATTTACACTTGGATCTTTGTCTTGTAGGTCGGCCTTAACCTTCTGCACATTCTGCATAGGTGTTGGCTGCTTTTCCTACATCTTTGCTATCAAGACTGGACAGTCTTCAATTGTATGGTCCAACTGCCTACAATACCGACAGGTCTGTCTTGTAGGGTTTGGACAGTCCCTAGAAAAATTCCCTACCTCTCCACAGTTATAACATATGAGTTTCCCTCACCCTCAGACTGCGCTTCCACCTCTTCCACCTCCCCTGCCCCTTGTTGGGGAACCCCCTACACTCGAGAGGGATCTGGATGAGGATGGATCCAACTGCACCCTATAGAGATTCCCCTGATTGATCATCAAATCATACGTTCGACAGTTCTGTTCATCATGTCCTACCAACATGCAGAACTTACACCATCGCTGTTTTACTTCTGGGATGTATGTAGCAAGGTGGGGACAGTGGTTTGTGTCGTGCATCCTTGCAACGTGGCAATCATCGCACCACAGTGCTAGCCCACTTGGTCCTGCTACTTCCCTAAGGCACAGTGGACCAGGTCCCCCGACCTACATGTAGTCTGTTAATAGCAGGCAATTATCCTTAGTGTGGCCATTCATCCTGCAACATATGCACCATATTTCTGGGCTAGCCTCTGTGCCTCGCTCCTTTCGCAGGTTCTGGATATCCATGTGCATCACCTCTAGTTGCCTTTGGATGTGCTGGACGCTTAGCTAGGTATCTTCTTTGGGCGCAGCTTCTAACTTCATAGTGACCTCCAGGGCTTTTTCTAGAGATTTGAAAGTTTGGTGACCCATAGGTACACGCAGGTGAGGTAGCAACATAACAATGAACCACTCCGTGTGCTGTTTGTCATCGTACTGAAATAATCCTTCTCTGATCACCTTCTTCAGTCATTGATCGACCTCCCATACTGATTCAAAAGGCCCTTGCTTGAAATCTTTTAGATCGACCACTATTTGAGAATAGGACTTAGGCTTCTTGAACTGTTGTTTTAAGGCATTCTTGATCTCTTTGATGGTTGAGTTTGCATGATGTCCGATGTATCCCATGTACCAATCCAATTCTCTTCCTTAGAAGGCAAGGGAAAGTTGTGCCCTCTTCACCACGTCACTAGCTACATTCTGCGTAGTCCATACCGATTCTGCGACAAACCAAAAATACTCCATGTCCTCATCTCCTACACCCTTAAAGGTAGGAAATTTCATGTGCACAACCATGTCATCTTCTGGTGGTGGAGGTGTAGGTGAATTGTTACCCCTACGCTGGTTTGAAAGTGGTGTCGCTGGAGGACTCTGTGGAACTTCCTCTCTTATTGGGCTGTAGACAGATCTACCTCCTTCTAGGTTGGTCCGATAGTATTTTCCGCTTCGCGTCGTACTTCTATCCCGATCAACGGCCATTCACTCAGTGTGGCTACACATAATACCTTTTTTGCATATTAATATCTTAATAAGCAATGGTAAAGTCTTCAAAAACTTACCCCTAAATTCTTTGAAGAATCTTCACTCTGCTTCAGATTAGGAGATGAATTGATCGATGGCAAATTCCGTCACGAATCCTCCTAGCACACTGTCCACCCAGTGATATAAAGTGTGAGTGATGGTGTTATCCGCCTTTTCTAACTGCTGGATCAATTCTAGGGTCCACTGTGTGACCCGCTTGTCCTTTCAACACTTTCGAAATTCGACCGAATTTGCGAGCCACTCCTGGAGCTTGATTGCAATAGTTATGAAGAAGATCTCATAGATATCTGTGAAAATATACCTATTTTTCCACTCTTCGGTGGTCAACCTCTTACTGTGGTTTTCTTTCACTACGAATTCCTGAACTTTCCATTCGAACCATTCATCAATTTCTTTTCTTTTAGGCTTCTCTAATGGCCTTGGCATTACCCTATCCCTCTCTCAAAATTCTCTCAGTCTCGGCAACGGAACCATTTTTTGGCTAAAGGGGTCTTGACCCAGGTTCAGAGGTTAAGGTTTTCCAACAAACCCCTATACTACTGGCACTTTCGGTAGTGGCCTGCTTGCGCAGGCCAAAGTCTCACCCGAAGTAGTATGGGAGGGTGCTAGAACCAGGTTTCTGCAACCTGGGAGAGTTCAGGTAAGTCAGGCAGAGTTGTGTTCGACTCACAATTATCAGATCACATATTACAGAACCCAGATATATCCGCTCCACCACATCCACGTGCGCAATATCATGTATAATTGCAACGAATCACAGATATAGGAAAATAAGGCAACTATCATGACTATTCTTGTAATAAATAGATTTAGATCAATGGTCAATGTAGCATAAACACATAGCATAGTTACTTACGGAGCTCAATATAGAATTATGCATACCATAATAGATCTAGATCGCAGTATAAACACGTAACACCAGTATTTGCATAGCTTAAATGACACAAAGCATACATAAACAGATATCACAGATCCAATAGATTCAGAGATTTCAAAAACCTTCCACATTCATTAATCCTTCAGTTCCTTTACAATGCCCAAAAATCCAACCTGCGCACACAGCTTCAGGGTCCGCACACAGCAGGACTGAGGATCTCCGCACACACAGCCAACAGGAGTCCTTTCCCTAAAAACCCAAATAGATCTACTAATTCACAATTCGCATCAATCTTAATCCAAGTCTGTCTTACAACTCAAAAAGGTTCAACTACTTATACTGTTTTAGCCTACGCATCCAATGGCCCGCAAACTGTTGTTTGCGAACTCTTGGTCTACCCTTGACCCATTTTCATTGCATTAGGGGCTTTGACCCACCCCAAAACCCTTACGTTAGACTAAATATAATAAAAAATATACAAAATGGACCAATTTCACAGCTTTTGTAGGAGACCCTATTCCAACATACCTGTCCATTGGATTGGGGGTAGTATGGTGAAGAAAATTCATTGGTGAATCTGAGGTGGTGGGATAGCTCCTAAAATAATTCATTCTTGAAGTCTTTCCCATGGTTGGAGACTAACTCCTTGGGAAGGCTGAAACATGAAATCATGTGGTTAAACAGAAATCGAGTGGCGGTTTCTGCATTGTTGTCATATGTGGGCATGGCTTCTGCCCACTTGGGGTAATAATCAACAGCCACTGTGATGTATTTATGATTTCCGAACGATGTGGGGTTGCATGTCATAAAGTCGATTCCCCATTTACAAAAGGGGTCGGCAACGATGATAGGGTGCAGAGGAGTGGGAGGGGCTCTTGCTTTATGAGTGAAGCGCTGGAATCGATTGCATCTCTTGACTGCTGTAATGCAATCGAGAAACAGGAAGGGCTAGAAATATCCTACTCATAGGAAATTTTGGGCGGTGGCCATCCGAGAGAGGTAGCCATCGCAAGCTCCTCCGTGGAAGTCGTTAAGGGCTTGTTTCGTTTGGTTGTGAGTGAAGCATTGACGTAAAATGGTGTCGATGCCTCGTTGGTACAAAACATCACCCATGAGGTGATATTGGGGGGGCCTGATGGTGTATGCGCTGACAGTTGTCTCGAGTGAGAAGAGGTATGCAATTTTGAGTTCGTAGGAAGAGGAGAATGTCTCCATACCAAGGGTCATTGGTTGCTACAAAGAAGAGATGCTCGTTTGGTAGTGAATCGTTTACTGGTGATCCCTTAGTATCTCTTGGGAGGTCCATAATGAACTCTGCTAAGATAAGCGCCTTTTTGCTTTTAGGGCAGTGAAACTGTAAGTTGTATTCTTGGAGAATGACTATCCAACGGGCGTACTTGTGGTTCATTAGGCGGCATGTGAGCAGATATTTGATGGGACTAATATCCATGATGACCGTAGTGGTTTTTTAAGATGATGTAGTGGCGAAGCTTCTGGACTTCATGTATTAATGCTAGGGCAGTATTTTCTTCAGGTTCATATCTTAATTATGGGCCCACTAAGGTTTTACTGATGTAATAAATTACATGCTCCTTCCCATCTGGGCCTTCCTGGATCAAAAATCCAGCCAAGGGGGACTTGGAGGCTGATAGATATAGGATGTAATATTTGTCATAATCTAGGGGACTGATGAGTGGTGCTGAAGATAATGTTTCTTTCAGCACATCGAAAAATTGGTGGGTGTGATCATCCCATTTGAATGGGATATCCTAGTGAAGGAGGCATAGGAACCCTTGAGCGCAAGTGGCATAATCTGGGATGAAGCGTCTCAAAAAATTGGCCTTCCCTTGCAGGCTTTGCATTTTCCTAAGGGTTTGAGGTGGAGGTACCTCTTTGATGGCTTGGACCTTGAGGGGTTCCACGCGAATCCATTGCTAGGACACGATAAAACCTAAGAGTCTACCTGTTGTGACGTAGAAGACACACTTGAGGGGGTTCAAGCATAGGTTATATTGATAGCATCGTTGGAATACCAATTGCAGATCCTCAAGATGGTCTAAGCGCTTCTTGGAGTAGATGTTTAGGTCATCCAAGTAGGCAAGGATAAGGTGTGCCAAGTCATGAAATATATAGTTCATGGCCCTTTGGAAGGTATCTCCAGTGTTTTTTAGGACAAATGGCATTAGCTTGTATGCGAATGTGCCCCAGGGGGTGGTGAACACGGTTTTGTACCGATCTGTATGGCAGATTTGAATTTGGTTGTACCCAGAGAATTCATCCATAAAGGAGAGAGCCTCGTGACCCGCACAAGAATCAATGACTTGGTCAATGAATGGGGTGGGATAATTGTCCTTGGAACAAGCTTTGTTCAAATCCCGAAAATCAGTGCAAACGTGTATGGTGCATTATTTTTTCATGAAGGGAACAGGGTTGGAAACCCAAGATGTGTAAGCAATAGGTAGATAAACCCGGCTTTGTGAAGCTTGTCGATTTTTTGTTTTATTGCTTTTTCCTTTGATGGGTGTAGTTGGTGATGTTTCTAGCGCATTGGAGGTATGTCAGGCCAACTGTCAATATGGTTCTCTATGATAGTGGGACTAAGCCTAGGCATTTCCAAGTAGTCCCACGTGAAGCTATCTCAATACTCTTGTAGAAATTGGGTATAAGAGGTTATTTATTCCAAAGAGCATGCTACCCCCAGTAAGATATCTTCGACCTTACCGGGGTTTTGGGATATGTTTACCTTGATGGTAGGTGAGATGCTTGATATATTTCCTTCCTAAAATCAATCAGGCACCGAGATAGGATTCTTTAACCAATTGAATTTCCCTGACGGAATGAAATCTTTTGATTCGATCACATAGATCTCTTGTTCTTTTGTCTTTTCAGGACTGGACATTTGCTTGGGGAGAAAAATTTAACGATGATGCATTGCATCCCATGGATAATATGGCTCCATCATGGCTTCGAGGATGTTCTCATCTGAATGAAATAGGGAACCTAAGGGGGATTGATCCTGCACAAAGTTATGTTGAAGAGGTTCAATCCGCACGGAGCTAGTTGAGAGACATGAGAAGGATTCCATCGTCGATGTGGTGGAACCAGATGCGGTCGATAGAGTGTAGACATATTAGGTCTACACTGTCATAGGAACAAATACTTTGGTAGTTGCAGCTAACTCAACACCTATGGTAGATGAGCAGACAACTAGATTCATAGTTCTGATACATGACGATATGAATATTATATGGTGTATCGTGTCATCAGCGTTTGGTGGGGGAAGAATCTCCATGCTGGGAGTTTACATGAGCGCAAGGTTGGGTCCCCTATTAGGAATGTCAATTTACTGTTGGTGAAAATTGTGCTTGGTGCAGAGGTGCCTAAATGTTTCCATTAACGGGCATGCCTCTGGTTCATGGTTCTAGCCAGTGAAAAAGGTGCATGGTACCACTGTGCCAACTGAGTAGATTGTGTGGGAATCAACACTACTCTTCATCCCAGATGTGGATGCTTGGAAAGGATCTGTTGTAAAATATGAGGTCTTCTGCTTCCATTTTCATGTCGTTGGCTTGGGTGTATTCAACTCTTTAAGGGAGTGTAGACTTAACGCTGCTCTTGCTGCTCTTAGCCTGGGGAGATGTTCACATTTAATTGTATGATGAAATTGTGAACAAATCTAGAAATAAGTACGCGTGATATTTTCTTGGTTAGAGAGAAGTTTTTGTGGGAGAGAAGAGACTGTGTGAAAACTGTTTGCAAGGTGCTTTAGTTCTTTACACTGATTAAACCGGTGGTTAATTAGGTCACATAGTCCGCATGTTATCCTAGGTTGGGCCTGGGTCATGCTGGGTTGGTGTGCCATCCTAGTTTTCCCATCACGTTGATGTGGGTGTGGGGTTGCTAGCCTAGGGGTGATATAATTTCTATGCCTTTTGAGGAGATCGTCCTCTTTCTTCTCTAATGTGTGAATGATATTGATTAGAGGAAGAACTTGTGGGATATAGTTACAACACTGTCCACAGTTATTGCCCTGACATACTGGGAAAAAGTAGCCTAGATATGGGGTGCCCATCATGCATAGTTGGGTCCTTGACAGGGTACCAATGTTGTAATGTTTCTAAATCAGGGGAAGTGGTGACCATATGATTGGGAATTTTACATAACATACATGTTGGTCTTTGTTGGGTGTGGAGCTTGATTTTCAACCTGATTAAGAGATCCTTGTTTTAGCCGAATGTATACCCTAGGGAAACTGTACACCCCTGCAGTGGGGGGGGGGGGGGGGTGGTGTAGGGGGGACTTGTCCCCCCCCGCAGGGTCCGGGGGCCAACGGTCCCCCAGCAGGGATTTTGGGGGCAGCGTGCCCGAAGCTAAAAACAGATGTAAAATTGCCTTATAAAAGTATAGTAATTTCTAGTCAATTTGGGTCATTCATTAGGCAGATGATCTAACGGTAGAAGGTATGTTTAGTTTAGGGTTTTTTGCACTAGAAGGCAACCCCTCACTTTGTATGAGGGTATTGTATTGCGGCTATGGATTGTATGAGTATTCTCAGAGCGAGAAACTGATAGGGAGACTGTGAGAGAGAACATAGGATATTACAGTGGATCTGTTGTAGGTTGTGTCTCTTCATTTTTCTAGATAATAGAAAAAGGAAGGATTGGTTATTTGGGGTGGACGTAGCCCAAATTGGGTGAACCACGTATATCTGTGTCTCTCTGGTTTTATGTGTTTTGTGTGCTTGTGTTTTCCGCATATTTTACGTGTTGCATTGCTCTGTAATATATAATTTTTAAACAACTGGTATCAGAGCCAAAGGTTTATTTGGCTGATAAACTCGTAGGAAAGAAGGGTTCCTGGTTCGAGTGGGAGCAATGGTGGAAGATGGTAAGTTTAGGGTCGAGAAATTTAATGGCCAAAACTTCTCGCTTTGGAAGATGCAGATGGAAGATTATCTGTATCAGAAAGATCTGTACCTACCATTGAGCGGAAAAACAAAGAAGCTGACAGCTATGACAGATGAAGAATGGGATATTCTCTATAGAAAGGCACTCAGAACAATATGGTTGTGCCTTGCGGCGTTGGTAGCCTTCAATATTTTGAAGGTAACAACAACAGAGGGTTTGATAAAGGCATTGTGAAACTATATGAAAAATCCTCGGCCTCAAACAAGGTTTTTCTCATGAAATATTTATTTAATATGAAGATGTTGGAAGGTGGATCTGTTACAAACCATTTAAATGATTTTAATATAGTTACCAGTTAGTTAATATTTTTAGGGGTAAACTTTGATGATGAAGTTATGGCTCTTTTATTTCTGTGCTCATTGCCAGAAAGTTGGAACGGTTTAGTTATCGCCATTAGTAACTCTGTCTCTAGATCTAGTACTTTAAAGTTTGATGGTGTTGTCGGTGCTATCCTTAGCGAGGAAATGTGACGGAAAAGCTCCGGTGAGACATTGGGTAACGCTTTAAGTGCAGAGTCTAGGGGAAGAAGAATGGAAAGAGGAAAGAGCTCAGGATATTGCAATAAATCAAGGAAAGGCAGATCCAAGTCCAGATCGGGGATAGTGTGCTAGAAATGCAGAAAGAAAGGACACCTAAAGAAATAATGTAGGTCTTGGAAGGGAAAAGAAGAAGACACACATCAAGAAAAAAATCATGAAGAAGATGTGATAGGTGTTGTGTTACAAGATGCTTTGATTCTTTCTTTCGAAAATGTTACTGATTCTTGGGTTGTAGATTTAGGGGCATCATTCCATGCCACACTTGATAAGAAATATTTTCAGGATCATGTTGAAGGAGATTTTGGACAAGTTCGTTTGGGTGATGATAAACCCTGTAAAATTGTTGGAATGGGTAAAGTTCTTATAAAAAAACATAATGGAAACCAATGGCTATTAAAGGAGGTAAGGCATGTTACAGATCTGAAGAAAAATATGATTTCAACAGGGCAGTTAGGCGATGAAGGTTGTGTGACAACTTTCATAGATAAAACTTGGAAGGTCACCAAAGGAGCCCTGGTAATAGAAAAACATGAAAAGGTTGGTACATTGTATTTACGTAATGGTATTTCTAACTCTGTTAATTCTTTAACTTCCAAAGGGGCAGATGCAGCATTATGGCATCATAGGCTCGGACACATGAGTGAGAAGGGGATGAAGATTATTCACTCAAGAAATTTGTTTCTGGGTTTGAAGAATGTTGATTTGGATTTCTGTGAGAATTGTATTTATGGAAAACAGAAGAGATTCATATTTCTCAGAGTCGGGAAAGAAAAGAAGAGCAAAAAATTAGAGCTTGTGCATATAGATGTATGGGGAATTTCTCATGTGTCATCTCTCAGTGGCTCTCATTATTATGTTACTTTTATTGATGATGCAACTAGAAAAACTTGGATCTATTGTATTCAGAATAAATCTAATGTATTTGATATTTTCAAGAAATGGAAAGCTTTGGTTGAGATTAAGATAGGAAAGAAGTTGAAGTGTCTCAGATCAGACAATGGAGGTGAATATTGCAGCAAAGAGTTTGATAGGTACTATTCAAAGCATGGAATTCGGAGAGAGAAGACAGTTCCAAGAACACCACAAGAAAATGGTGTGTCAGAAAGAATGAACAGAACAATCATGGAGTGTGCAAGGTGCATGAGATTGCATGCATGATTGCCTTTACAATTTTGGGCAGATGCTATAGATACTGTTGTTTATCTAATAAACAGAGGGCCTTCAAGTTTCTTGGATGGTGGTATTCCAGAGGAAGCATGGAAATGTAAGAAGGTAAACTACTATTTTTTAAAGCCTTTTGGCTATGAGGCCTTTGTCCATATTAATAAAGAAAATAGAACAAAGCTTGAGCCAAAATTAAATAAATGTGCCTTTATTGGATATGGTGTTAATGATTTTTGTTATCGCTTATATGATTATGAAAATCACAAAATAATTAGGAGCAAAGATGTAATATTCAATGAAAAGGTATTGTATAAGAATCAATTGTAGGAAAAGAAACAAGAAAAGGAAAATAAAGAATACAAAGTTCTTGATAAGATCACGGAAAAAGTAAAGGTGCCTAAAAATAATAATAATCAACAGCCACAGCAACAGCAACCACCACAACAACAATAAGCACCTCAAACACCTGAAAGTGGTGTCAGAAGATCTACCAGGATAAGTAGACCCCCTGAATGATACTCTCCTTCATTATATTATTTATTGTTAACTGATTCTGGTGAACCCGAATGTTATGAAGAAGAAATGCAGGTTGAAAGTAGGAAGACGTGGGAGCTAGCCATGGAAGAAGAGATGGAATCCTTAATGCATAACCGAACTTGGGACTTAGTCAGGTTGCATGTAGGTAAAACTACATTGCAGAATAAATGGGTTTACAGGCTGAAGGAAGAAGATGGAGGAAAAAAAAGGTACAAAGCTAGACTTGTGGTAAAGGGGTTTGCACAAAAGAAAGGTATTGATTTTGATGAAATATTTTCTCCTATTGTTAAGATGACTTCAATCAGAACTATTTTAAGTCTTGTAGCAGCAGAAGTTTTACATCTTGAACAGTTAGATGTAAAGACAACATTTCTCCATGGAGATTTAGAGGAAGAGATCTATATGGAGCAACCAAAAGGGTATGAGGTCAAAGGGAAAGAAAAATCAGTGTGCAGGTTAAAGAAGAGCTTGTATGGCTTAAAACAGGCTCCAAGGCAATGGTATCTAAAATTTTACAGGTTTATGTCTGAACAAGGTTATACTAGATGTCACTCTGATAATTGTGTTTATCTAAAAAAGAAAAATGACGGCAGCTATATTATATTGTTATTATATGTAGATGACATTCTTGTTGCAAGGTCTAACATGCAGGAAATAAATTTCCTCAAAAGAAAATTGGCAAATTCATTTGCAATGAAGTATTTGGGAGCTGCAAAACAAATCCTTGGTATGAGAATAAGTAGAGACATGAAAAATCGCAAATTAACACTATCTCAGAATGAGTACATACAAAAGGTGTTGAAAATATTTAATATGCAGAATGCAAAACCAGTTAGTACACCTTTTTCTAGCCATTTCAAACTTAGTAAGGAGATGTGCCCCAAGACCCAAGAAGAAATGGACTATATGTCACAAGTTCCATATGCATCAGCGGTTGGAAGCTTAATGTATGCAATGGTTTGCACAAGGCCTGATATTGCACATGCAGTGGGAGTTGTAAGCAGGTAAATGAATAATCCAAGAAAAGAACATTGGATGGTAGTAAAATGGATTCTTATATATTTGAGAGGTACCAAAAATCAAGCATTATGCTTTGGTGGTTCAAACATTGCTCTATAGGGATATGTTGATGCAGACATGGCAGGTGACAAAGATAATAGGAGGAGCACTACATGATATGTATTTATTGTAGGTGGAACAACTGTTAGTTGGGTTTCAAAATCCAAAGTGTTGTTGCACTTTCAACAATGAAGAAGCGAGTATGTTGCTGCTACAGAGGCTAGTAAAGAAATGATTTGGTTACAAAGGTTTATGGATGAATTGGGTAAGAATCATGATATGGGCACATTATACAGTGACAGCCAAAGTGCCATTCATCTTGCAAAGAAATCATCATTTCATTCCAGGACTAAACTCATATAGCTCAAGTACCATTTCATATGGTCAGAGTATTGGAAGATGGATAGTTGAAGCTAGAAAAGATACACACTAGCTAGAATCCTACAAATATGCTAACAAAAGTTGAAACCGGGGAGAAACTAAGAATATGCTCAGTTTCAATTGGTCTTCAAGGATGATGATAAAGATGAGAAAAAACTAGGTCCAAAGAGGAGTCAATGTCCTACAAATGAAGCAACGGTGGAGTTACTACAATCAGTCTCCAAGTGGGAGATTGTTGGGTGTGGATCCTGATTTTCATCCTGATTCAGAGATCCTTATTTTAGTTGGATGTATACCCCAGGAAAATTGTACACCCCTGCAACGGGGGGGACTTTTCCCCCTCGCAGGGTCCGGGGGGGTTGACCCCCCAGTTGGGGGGTTCGGGGGCCAGTGGTCCCCCAGCTGGGGTTTCGGGGGCAGCGCCCCCGAAGCTAAAAACATATGTAAAATTGCCTTGTAAAATTATAGTAATTTATAGTCAATCTAGGCCCCTCATTAGGCGGATGATCTGACAGTAGAAGTTATGTTTAGTTTAGGGTTTTTTTCCCTGAAGGTAACCCCTCGCTTTGTATGAGGGTATTGTATTGCGACTGTGGATTGTATGAATTCTCAAAGCAAGAAACAGATAGGGAGACTGTGAGAGATAATAGAGGATATTACAACGGATCCAATGTAGGTTGTGTCTCTTCATTTTTCTGGATAATAGAAAAAGGAAGGAATGGCTGTTCAAGGTGGACATAGCCCAAACTGGGTGAACCACATATATCTGTGTCTCTCTGGTTTTATGTGTTTTGAGTGCTTGTGTTTTACACATATTTTACATGTTGCATTGCTCTGTAATATATAATTTTCTAACAATCTTCTTTGTAGAGAGTAGTTGGGGGTAACTAAGGTTTCCTTGATTGATCGCTTTTCAGATGATAGAAAGATGATGGGTCTACTCGTCACATATTCTTGGGTTGTCGAACTGTTCATGGATTCCAAGTTTGTGCCATCTTCTTGGGAGATGTAGACTATGATTGATCGCATACAAGCTAGTGCTGCACAAAATCTAGGTATGTAGTGACAATGGTGCACCGGGTGATTGTCACCACATATATGACATGAATACTAGATGTCCATGTTATTATGATATACTATATGAACTGGATACCATCGCTGGAACATTTCCAAAGCTGCGAAATCAATGATGAAATGATTGAGGTCATAGTAGAGTACAGAACGCTCGATGGGAGGAGGGGGTATGGCTGGGAGTCTTTCGCGTGACAGTATTTCCTCTTGCAGGTATAGGATGGTGTGAGGTTCATCTCCAGATGGCTGGGTGGAGGGATCCTCTTGATCTGATCACTCGATGGCATGCAAAGCATCCCTATATCACTGTATTTCTAGGAAATGATGGGTATACTACCAATAATTGCTGCAGATAGCGCATGCGTGATTGGTACGTAATGCTTTGCCTTTACTTTTGGTGGCAGGTTCCTTTTTACGGGAACTTGGTGTCACGATGTCTACCTCAGAGCTAAGTTGCAATTTTAACTCGTCCAGCTCTGGGCATATGTGGGTAGGGTGACCTACTACATCACATATGGTGCAACCTGGTGATTCCCGTTGTGCGGTGGGAGTCTCCACCCTCTTTCCTCTCTCTGTTTTCTTAGCCGTGATCATCGGTTTTGTAATGGGAATTTTCTTTGCAAGGATGTTTTCGACAGTTTCCTGAATGGGTGGGGCCTCATTGGAACTGAGGGGATTTAACCCTGTGGCGGTGATGTGTGTGGCTCCCTGCCCAGTAGGGGAAACGAGGTACCAAATTGGTATTGCAAAAGATATGTTTGGTAACACCATTGTTTCCAAGACCAGTTGGGATATGAAATCAACTGGGGGTAGAGGAAAGGGGTCTAGGAAGCGGCGTAGGCTAGAGAGGCTGTCGTGGCCGAGGACTCGATGTCATTACTGCTTTTGTCTATGTTCTGACTATCTTCAACGTTTGATGTTGACATCATGCACACTAGAGCCCCTGTGACTTCAGGTGATGACTCAGGTATAATAAGAGGATATTCTAGGAATGATCCTAGGATGGACGACGATTTGAACTGGTCGGGGCCATATTCTTGTTACCATGAAAGCACATCTGTTAGAACAATCTTGGGGGGGAGTTACAGAGTATTTTGTATGTAATAGGCTGGGAGGAGAAATTTTGGATTGTATTAGCCATTGAGCTTATTGTACATGACTGGTTTTGAATCAATTAATCAAAGCACATTTCATAGGATCCTGGTCTATTACTATTGGTGATGTATTTCTTAACTCAGTTATTTACATTTTCATACTATTTCATGTTCTTCTGGTAGGCAACATAAGTGTAACATAGGATTCACCCTTGATAGGTGCCCTATGTTCCTACTCTCCCTACTTTTAATGTTTCTCTTCTAAAATGTGTTATCTAAGGATTGCTTTCAATCAATTTAACTAGTGTAGTGGATGTCATTGCCTGCTCTCTGATGTATGAATTGGATGGATCAATTCTTAGATGTTCTTGTTGAGGTTTAAGCTGGAAGGTTTGGGAACACTGGGGATTAGAATTAGCCCTGTCCACTAGGATCCTTGCGTGACCAGCTGGCCTTTCTAAGATCCCTTTGTAATCTATCTCTGTTTTTTCCCTTGGAGTTGCTAAAGCAGACCTAGAGTTAAATGACCTCCGGTCTGATCTATAAGCTACCCCTTTATCCACCTTTGAGAGCTGCCTTTGAGTATGTCCAAGTAGGTCTGGAGTTAAGTGACCTCTGACCTGATCTATAGATAGAAATTGGGTGCCTCTCCTTCTTTCACTTTCTCTCCTTAATGTTCCATTCCACCATCTTCCTAAAAGATCCTTTAGTGTAGATGACTTTCCCTTTGAAAGCCTTGGCTAGTTGTTGCATGTAATTTCCTTTCATGACTCCATAGCCCAATGGATGGCACTTTCTCGGCCTATCCTCTTAGCTGAAACTTCCTGCTGCTTTGTTCCTTCCCTCCCATTACTTTCTCAGCCTATGATCTCCTAACCAACCCAGCAACCCTTCAACCAAATCATTTAAAAACCCCCTTTATGCTTCATACCTAGCCTAACATCTCATCTTGAGCTTTCAAAGACATATCACTCTTTGTTTTATTGGAGAGATCCCTCTCCGGGTCCAGGAGGGCTAGATCCTAGGGCCCAAAAGTGGTTCTGATGTTGTCTCATCTTTTGGTCTTGCCAATCTGGCCAAAACATGGGAACCCCAACAATGGGTAACTGAAAATAGGTCATAAATGCAGTGAAGAGGGTGATAAAGGTTCCATGTGTAGCAGAGGGTTGCTTCACATACCATTTTGCTGCCACTCTTGTTAGAGCACGTTGAAACAATCTTAGTCAAATAATATCATCAACAATGTTGTTCAACAAACACCAGAGGTGGAAAGTCATAACATGATTTCCAAGGTCTTTCGCTTGCTTTCCTTCGAACTTTGGAATTTCCGAAGGGAGCTTCATGGGCATGGGAGGCCATATGGGGTTGTGTGCAATGGGTTCATTTGTCAACTTGGTTAAATTTGGTAGATTTAACGAAGCTAGAAAAGGTGACTGCGAGGTTGTAGCCATTGCTACTTGTGAAAACATGATTTTTTGGTTAGGAATAGGGCTTGTTTGTGATGTACACTGTTGTGCGTTCACCTGGCTTCCCGAATGAGTAGCACTCCTTTTCTCGCTAGGGGGTGTGGGAGGAGTGGTGTGTGGTGACCTTGTGGGGGTGTTCACCAGTGTGGCATTTGGAGACCAACTAGAGTTCCCAAGTAAATATGCCCCAATAAAGGATGAACCAATAATGGTGGAAATGTTATGTCTTTGACGCTTAAATGGAGCAAGACCTAGAACCCCTCCTGGTAATGGGGGGAGGTCCAAAAGGCATATCGATCAACGAGGTCCCATTGGGTCTATTCTAGTGTCGACTGGGTATGGTTTTGGAAATATTTGAGAGGATAGAGACTATAATGAAAGAATAAAATTTGATCACATACATAAAAAAAAGTGAAAATAAAATAAATTTTCCCTTTAGATTAATCCTATGTGATCAGTCAATCAAAAAATATGGTTTTTTTTTGTGTATGATACTCAAATCCTATAAGACCTAATCATACTCACACACTCAAATGTAACTAGGCCTTGAGAATATATCTTGCGAATGCTGGCACAAAGTCCTGAAGGAACTGGTGATGCCTCCAGACACATTAGGGGAATTTTGAGGTCTAAAGTGGGCCTCCTAAGAAAAATGTAAAACAAAAATAAAATTTATTAGAACCAATAGAATTCAAGATAATGATGTCAACCATGGGGGATGATTCACCATTTTTGGGGTTAAAAATTAAAAATATTAAAAAATAACAAAATAATAAAACTACTTTTTATACTCGTATTTCCAACTTATCTCTCTATTTGTTTTACTCAAATTTTGAGTGGGAGTACTCATTGGATGAAAATTTTAATTCCTCATCCAATGAGTACCCATATTTCATACTTTCAATGGACCCTGCTACACGAAAAATGAGAAATACATGAAAAAACATGATTACAATTATGTTTTTCATGTATTTCTCATTTTTCATATAGAAGTGTCCATCGAAAATATGCAACATGGGTACTCCTTGGATGGGAAACCAATTTCTACATCCAACGAGTGTTTCTACTCAAAATTTGAGTAAACCCATAGGGAGATAAGTTGAAAATATGAGTTGAAAAATAGTTTTCCCTTTTTTTCCCTCTAAAATTTGATGATGTAATCAAATATTATTTTATTATTTGCACTGTTATTTTATATTTTCCTTAGGAGGCCCATTTTAAACCTCAAAATTCCCCTAATGACTGAAGAAAATCCACGAAGGTAATGGTAGACGATCTAGTGTTGCCTACACCGTCACCTATAGGGAAAGGATGCCCTAATTTTGGCCACTAAGCACCACTGTCCCATGTGAGCGTTCGAGTCTTGGGCTTCTTGGTAGTTTAGCTAACAGTACCAAGTATCAGTCGGGTCAGGTAGCCCCAACTGATACCACACGCACTGGGCCTAAGCCTAACCCCCTTTGAATCGTGTCTCTACCTCGCTCGAGTTTTATTTTCCATGGGCTGATTGGTGGATTTGAAACTTCCCTGAACAATCAACTTCTATGTTTCAAGATGAAGAATGATCAAGGCGACTTATTGGATGCCTACCCCCTTGATCCTAACTTAGACTATAAATTTTGTTAGGTCTCTATAATTTATTAGCAAGATTGGGAGAGTCCAATCACAGAGTTAACATCATTTCAACCAACTTTGGGATTCTAGGATCTAGCCCTCCTGAATCCGGAGAGGGATCTCTCCAATATGTACAAAGATGGATATTGTCTTTGAAAAGCTTAAGGTAATGATATTAGGCTAGTTATGAAGGCCAAGGGTTTTGTTTTGTTTGGATGGTTGAGCATGAAATGTTATTTGAGGGGAAAGTCCTAAGTGCAAAAGTTTCAAAAGTGAGAAGTTGCAAGAAAATAGAACAGTTTTGGCAAATAGATAGATATAACGCTGGTTTTTAGTCCATTGGGCTATGGAGTCATGTCTGGGCTTTAATTGAACAACAACATCAAGTGTGATCCTAGGGGCAAGTCATATATGTCTAAGGAGCTCTTTAAAGTTTGATTTATGGAATGGAATGATACATCAAGAAGGGGAATTAAACAGATGCAGAACGAAGAGCAGCCTAGGATCTGATAAGTACTTTTAAACCAGTCAGCCTTTGACAAACTCTTAAGAAGGACACGAAAGCAGACCAGGATCTGGTAAGTACTTTTAAACCAACCAGCCTTTTACACACTTCCAATAGAAAACATACAAAACAAGGGGAAACACAAAGATAACACAGAATGGTTTAAGATCTGGCAAGTGCTTCTAAACTAGCCAGCTTTTAACACATTCCAAGGGAAACAATCTGTTAGTTATGCAGACAAGTCTAGGACCAGGGCTAACCATATCTTCCTTCAGTTCATCATCACATAACATATACTGAAAGTAACGTTCAGAAATAATATTCAGCTAGGACGATAAAATGAGGGAACGCCAGCATTCTCATGCCTAAACTAAATTAAGTCATTCCTGAATAACACAGATTGGAAGAAAACATTCAAATAAAGATTTCTCAGCCAGAGAAGGTTACTGATATACAGCAGGTCCTAACCCTGTTTAAACTTTTCTTTACAGTGGAGAATGAAACAACATGAAAACATAAATAAAACAACAAGTTACAAATGAGAATAACATCACCGTCAATATAGATCAGGATCCCATGAAACAACTTTTATATTGATGTCAAACCAGCTACAAACTTCAAGTCCAATTTTTCAGTTCAGCAATCATCTTCACTATTCAACCTAACTACTCTAGCACAAACAGAGCTTCAAGGGCCAGTGAACACTATGTACAAATAGAAGTCTCGAGCTCAAGTGTATTTCAAAGTTCTGCAACCGACAGTTTCTCATCTTCTTCAGAGGTATTTATAGAAGAATGAGAAGAAAATATCTGAGAAAAGATCTAAAACACATTTAATACAACGTTAAATGATTTCTCAGCCCCTTAAGAGGCATCGATGGAGAAATTACAGGTGGATGTGCTGCATTAACTTTTACATTTATGATTTAAAACTCGAAGTGAGTTTTATTTGACTTTGAGGCTCATATGCTGTGTGAAATAACTCCGCAGATATTTGTTGCATCAGTTTCCTGTGGCGGAATTAACTCCCTGGCTGTGCTGAAGGTAGATATTCCTTTAAGCAATAACTTCGGCCTCTGTTTGAAGGGTTCGAGGCAACAGGTGGCTTTTATGGTAGTTGAGGAATCAATTCGCCTCATTTGAAGCGGTGGAAGCCTTTTTGTCAGCGAAACACTTATGATTTTCTATTGACTGTGATTAATCCGGGAATTAGGCTCTAGATAAGCATTCTTAGCCGTAATTCCCATATCTGTCTTCAATCCTCTATTCTTCTGTGCTATGTCTTCAAAACTGATACTCTTTAACTGTTTTGAATTAAAACAGTGTCTTGTCGATGTGCAGGGCCGCGCAAGCCATTTTACGTGCTATCAATGCTCATGAGACATTAATAAACCAATGAATAGGGCCCGCGGATGGTTTCCCTTGGTAGATCATGGGCGCAACAATCGTCATTCCCACCTCCGACGTTTCTTTATAGAAAACCATTGAAATCACCTGCAACAAAACACAAAACAATCAAGAAATCCTGCGTTTTTTGGGTTTAAACTGCTTCAGATGGTGGGGGAGGAGCGAAGCCGTCGGATGAAGGCAACCAACGGTGGAGATTTGCGTAGACGAGGCGAAAAGGAGAGCAGGGAGAGGAACAATTCGGAGCAGTTTGGACCATCCGATCTGGACACGTGGACGGGCCAGATTCAATCGAAGGCTCTTAATCGGAGGTGACAAAAAAAAAAGGGGGAAGCGATTGAAAAATAAAACTCCGATGCGATTGCGCAATCGGGAGGGGAGAGGCACTTAATCGATAGCCGTTGGATCCGAGGATTAAATCAACGACGGGGAGCGAGTCGGAGGAACAACAATCGGGGGAAAAAATAAAAGCATGCGGGCCCAATCGCAATCTAAACTTTGGGCTTGATCGCAATCGAAACTTTGGGCCCGAGCACAAGTTTCGCGCATTTTAAATATATCCGATGCGATCAGCGCCGAAAGGCTTGGGTGCTTGGTTTTTAACACACAGGCATGAAAGGGGAAGTGGTTTGGACTCAGCCCAAGGGGCTTAAGTCTATAAAAAGGCTTGTATTCTTATGATTTTTCACGGTTTTTTAATGGAAACAAAGGGTGTCGAAAGGGTTAAAAAGTGAGTTTTTAACCATGGGAAGGGTGATTTATGAAAGGAAGAAAGGAAAAGATGAATAATAGAGGAAAAATTTTTTTGTATTTCAGCAGCAATTTCAGAGTATGAGATGAGAACAGCGATGAGGATTTTGGACAAAGGCATGAGGCCTACAAAGAGTCTTCAAGAGCCAACAATTTTTAGTGATAAACTTTGTTCTTTGAAGGCTCAAAACATATTTATCCACCTTTGGGTATAACAAAATATTATAGGTGGCTAAAAGTGGCTCCACTTGGGGATGGTGTCTTCTTCAAGGCATCAAGAATTTAGACTTGATCTCTCTGGGAGGTAGGTATGTGCCTGATCCATTATTCCTTCTGGGATGCTGACCATGTGCCTCATCCAATGAATTTCTTTTTCCTTGCTGAATGGTCTTGATCAGCTCTGAAAAAATGATATTAGTTATGAAAAATGATGAGCCTCATCAATACAACCTTCTACCTACCCAATCCTACTGATCTAACATTTTTTCTTCAACAGAGTGCACTTGGATTGGCAAACTCTTAACAACATTTTATTCTTTTGAAAGCATAAAAAACTAATCTAATTCTACTCCTTATTTCTCCCTGAACTCAGATTAAACAGTTGAGTTCAGATGTTTCTCTACCTAATCTACTGTCTGTTGGGATTAAAATGTCCAACAGACTTTCATTCTCTAAATTCTACAACAGAAATTTAAAAATAGTCAAGTCAAGATTGAGTTGTTTGACTTGCTATGATCTATGGCATAAGAACAAGCTGCACATAGATTATTATTTGCAGAAAATTAAATCAAAATGGAAGGCTTAAGATCTGAAAGTTTAAGTACTGCCTTCCCTTTCTTCACAGCTCTGTTTTTTACTTTGTTTGAGCTGTCTTTCTTTTCTTCTGGTTCAGATTTTGAGCGATTTAGAACCAGATTCATACTTTCTTTGACTCAGAAAATAAAACAGTTTCGAGTCATATCCTTTTGGAAACTTTGGCTCAGGTTTTGAACATGTTTGAGCCTTTCATTCTTAACTTAAACTATCTACTGATAAGCCAATATTAAACAGTTTGGCAAATCAAATTCACTAACCTATCAGCAGAAAATTTAAAGCTAATTAGTCAAGTTTAAATAGTTTGACTAACCAGAAGTGTGTTTTTGAGGAGTGGCATTTGAGCTTGCACACTTTCAGAATTTATTTCTCTTTTTTGGCATGGGGCTTTGCCTTTCTTGTTTTCATTTCTGCCCTCTTTTCATTTTTCTTTGTTTTTGTATTTTTGATTCTTGATTTTTCTCCAAAGCAGAAAACAACAACTACCTACATGCTCAGGAGTGAGCTTTATTGACATCCCTATCTAGCCTACTCTAAACATGGAGTATTTACATTTATCATATGATACAAAAATGCCAATGCAGCCAGCTAAGTAATGTCAAGAGGAAGTAGTAACTTTGGCTGCTTGTCAGAGGTATCCATAGAACATATTGAAGGTTATCCTTCAATATCAAGGCTATCATAGAAGGTGACAGCTTTCCATGTCTCTGGCTCTTGCAAAGGATCAATGCTTCATAATTTGAGCCAGTTGGGATTTCCACACACTTCTCTAAAGGATCAACAAAGAAAAGATGAATATTCTCTTCTTTTTGGCCCTCCATGTCTGGTAGACTGTCTGCTTCCGAGACTTTAGCTTTGAGGGGCATCTCTTCAGAATTTTGCTTGGAAGCCTCGTCATCCTTAACCTGCACAATAGCAAACTGTGAAATATTTTCTTCTCTAAACACATGCTTGCTTCTGATATAAATTCAGGCTCTTTAAATGACAGACTAATATCAGTGAAGGGAGAAGTTTCTTCTTGAGAAGATGATATATCCATAGAAGGATAGTCTTCTATTTGTTTTTCTCCTTCCTCTGTATCATCTTCTGAACTGGAGGACTCATCATATTTGACAGTGCTGTCCTCTTGTAGCCCTTGTATGCTTGGATTCAATGGGCTAAACTCTGTGAAGAGGTTATTATATTCTTGAGCAGGGGGGTTGTTAAAGGTTTCCTCTTTTTCAAGAGGAAGATCCTTTTGCTCAAAAATTTCTTTATTGCTCTTCTCTTCACCTTCTGAGTTGAAAGGCTGCTGACTCCCAACTATGTGAAAACCATTAGTGATGGATTGAAATGGATGTTTTTGGCTTTCAAGCTGGAGATGGTGAAACTCATAACACCAATCAAATGCTGGTTGCCCTGCATGATTAGTTCTTTCTTGGAACTCATCATCATCATCAGACTGATCAAAATTTGGAGATTTATCAGGATAAACAATTTCATCAGCCAAACATATTGGGTTGTCAACAGGCTCCTTTTTATTCTGATCCACAAAAGAACTTTCTAAATCTATACAACAAAGTTCTCTATGTGAAGACTGGTTTTGAGGCTGGATGTCTTCTTGAGCCTCAGTTATAAGGGATGATGAATCATTATCTACGTTTTCAAGAAAATCTTGAGGAATGTTGTTTACTTCTTGTTTGTTTTCTTCCTCAAGTGATTCATCTATGTTCTTAAAATTTTTCAATAGTAGATTAAAAGCATGAATTGCTGCTAAAAGATCTTCAGGATGCATCTCTTCCAAATCTTCCTCATTATCTATAATGTGTTGGGTGATGTTTTGTGATGGATCATAATATATTGCACCCCATGATAATGACGTAGCGTTTTCTTCATAGTTCTCATAGAACACATATTCAAGGTCTCTTAAGGAAAAAAAACTACTAGATCTTAAGCATTCATACCAATCCCTAGCTTTTCCTTCTAATGTTAACATGAAAATTTTCATTAGGCAGTCTTCATGCCATTCAACTTTCAACCTCCATATATGTATATGAAATCTGATGAGATGTAATAGAGGGTCATCAAACTTTTCACCTTGGAAAACAGGCAGGTTGTCATCCCAATTCACCTGGGGCATCTTATGTGGAAACCCAGGGATATGATCTCTACTCATTGGGGCATATCTTCGTTGTATTCTCGGAATCATGTTTGTAAATCAAAAAATAGGTCACTGTGTCTGGTCAATCAGTTCAGGGTCTTTTACCAGTGGAGTCATTTGGTCTTCTGGGAGTTACAGAGTGTGGAGTCGCCAGGTGGAAGATTTTTAGCTCCTAAGGAGGTAAAATGTTTTATGGTCCACCACCATGTACCAATCTAGAGATATCAGGGGTACTCTGAGTCTTAGCAGTATTTAAAATGAAAAGAACTCAGTTCCCCAGTGGAGTCGCCAGAAATGTTAGGTCTCTGTAATTTATTAGCAAGATTGGGAGAGTCCAATCACAGAGTTAACATCATTTCAACCAACTTTGGGATTCTAGGATCTAGCCCTCCTCAATCCGGGGAGGGATCTCTCCAATATGTACAAAGATGGATATTGTCTTTGAAAAGCTTAAGGTAATGATATTAGGCTAGTTATGAAGGCCAAGGGTTTTGTTTTTTTTTGGATGGTTGAGCATGAAATGTTACTTGAGGGGAAATTCCTAAGTGCAAAAGTTTCAAAAGTGAGAAGTTGCAAGCAAATAGAACAGTTTTAGCAGATAGATAGATATAACGCTGGTTTTTAGTCCATTGGGCTATGGAGTCATATCTGGGCTTTAATTGAACAACAACATCAAGTGTGATCCAAGGGGCAAGTCATCTATGTCTAAGGATCTCTTTAAAGTTTGATTTATGGAATGGAGTGATACATCAAGAAGGGGAATTAAACAGATGCAGAACGACGAGCAGCCTACGATCTGATAAGTACTTTTAAACCAGTCAGCCTTTGAAAAACACTTAAGAAGGACACGAAAGCAGACTAGGATCTGGTAAGTACTTTTAAACCAACCAGCCTTTGACACACTTCCAATAGAAAACATACAAAACAAGGGGAAACACAAAGATAACACAGAATGGTCTAAGATCTAGTAAGTGCTTCTAAAATAGCCAGCTTTTAACACATTCCAAGGGAAACAATCAGTTAGTTATGTAGACAAGTCTGGGACCAGGGCTAACCATATCTTCCTTCAGTTCATCTTCACACGACATATACTGAAAGTAACATTCAGAAATAATATTCAGCTAGAACGATAAAACGAGGGAATGCCAGCATTCTCATGCCTAAACTGAATTAAGTCATTCCTAAATAACACAGATTGGAAGAAAACATTCAAATAAAGATTTCTCAGCCAGAGAAGGTTACTGATATACAATAGGTCCTAACCCTGTTTAAACTGTTCTTTACAGTGGAAAATGAAACAACATGAAAACAGAAATAAAATAACAAGTTACAAATGAGAATAACATCACCGTCAATATAGACCAGGATCCCAAGAAACAACTTTTATATTGATGTCAAACCAGTTACAAACTTCAAGTCCAATGTTTCAGTTCAGCAATCATCTTCACTATTCAACCTAACTACTCTAGTGCAAACAGAGCTTCAAGGGCCAGTGAACACTATGTACAAATAGAAGTCTCGAGCTCAAGTGTATTTCAAAGTTCTGCAACGAACCGTTCATCATCTTCTATAGAGGTATTTATAGAAGAATGAGGAGAAAAGATCTGAGAAAAGATCTAAAACACATTTAATACAACGTTAAATGATTTCTCGGCCCCTTAAGAGGCATTGATGGAGAAATTACAGGTGGTTGTGCTGCATTAACTTTTACATTTATGATTTAAAACTCGAAGTGAGTTTTATTTGACTTTGAGGCTCATATGCTGTGTGAAATAACTCCGCAGATATTTTTTGCATCAGTTTCCTGTGGCGGAATTAACTCCTTGGCTGCGCTGAAGGTAGATATTTCTTTAAGCAATAACTTCGACCTCTGTTTGAAGGGTTCAAGGGAAAAGGTGGCTTTTATGGTAGTTGAGGAATCAATTCACCTCATTTGAAGCGGTGGAAGCCTTTTTGTCAGCGAAACACTTATGATTTTCTATTGATTGTGCTTAATCCGGGAATTAGGCTCTCGATAAGCATTCTTAGCCATAATTCCCATATCTGTCTTCAATCTTCTATTCCTCTGTGCTATGTCTTCAAAACTGATACTCTTTAACTATTTTGAATTAAAACAGTGTCTTGTCGATGTGCAGGGCCGCGCAGGCCATTTTATGTGCTATCAATGCTCATGAAACATTAATAAACCATTGAATAGGGCCCACGGATTGTTTCCTTTGGTAGATTATGGGCGCAACAATCGTCATTCCCACCTCCGACGTTTCTTTATAATACACAGAAAACCATTGAAATCCCCTGCAACAAAACACAAAACAATTAAGAAATCCTGCGTTTTTTGTGTTTAAACTGCTTCAGATGGCGGTGGAGGAGCATAGCCGTTGGATGAAGGCAACCAACGGTGGAGATCTGCGCAAAGAGGAAAAAGAGGAGCGGGGGGAAGAAATAAAGTGGGGTGAATCTGGGCCGTCCGATTTGGACACGTGGACGGTTCAGATTCGATCGAAGGATCTCAATCGGAGGTGGCAGAAAAGTGGACGCGATTGAAAATAAAACTCCGATGCGATTGCGCAATTGGGAGGGGAGAAGGCGATTTAAGCGCTGTCCGTCGATCTGCAGATCAGATCGACGGCAGAGAGTGAAACGGGAAAAGGCCGATCGGCGGATCGCAATCGAAACTTTGGGCCTGATCGCAATCGACAATTTGAACTGGTTCACAAACATGCCCCCTTGAATCTTTTCGATTCGATTAGCGCTTTATGGGTTTGGCGCTTGGTTCTTATGATGAGGGCATATTGGGGAAGTGGTTTAGGGCTTAGCCCAAGGGGCTTAGGTCCATAAAAAGACTAGTATTTTTATGATTTTTCACGGTTTTTTAATGGAAACAAAGGGTGCCGAAAGGGTTAAAAAGTGAGTTTTTAACCATGGGAAGGGTGATTTACGAAGGGAAGAAAGGAAAAGGGATGGCTTTGCAACAGTTTCTTTTTTGTATTTCAGCAGCAATTTCAGAGTATGAGATGAGAACAGTGATGAGGATTTTGGACAAAGGCATGAAGCCTACAAAGAGTCTTCAAGAGCCAACAATTTTTAGTGATAAAATTTGTTCTTTGAAGGCTCAAAACATATTTAGCCACCTTTGGGTATAACAAAATATTATAGGTGGCTAACAAATTCTTCTGTGGCCCCTGTGGGGAGAATTTAGTGAGTTTTGTTAAGTTAGTTTTAGGTGTCTTTTCTTTTCTTAGGGTGTGTATGTGTGTGAGAAAAAAGTGAACAATCACATAGTTCGAACGTGTGGATATGTGATGATCCTTTTCAAAATCCCCTATTTAAACTATGTTCTAATTTTATTTTCTCAAAACAAAAACATGCGCGGATATGGGCTAGTTTCAATTTTTCCTGGTTAATCTATGTGATCAACTATAGGGAGATGGTGAGTTGTGAATAGAGAGTGTTCATATGCTTGCCTAGGATCACCAGAGGGTGCAAAGGCAGCAGAGATTACTTGCTCTTTGTAGAAATTATATGCACTAAGCATGCATATGTCCTAGATTCACTTGATCTCACACTATTTAACTTTATGCAAGATACTAAATCAATTCCACTTGTTAATCTATTTGCGGAAAAATTAATTGCACACACATGTGAAGCATAAACAAAAATCAATCGCACATAACACAGTTTTTAACCGAGAAAGCCTGAAGCTGAAAACCCCAAATATATATTATGTATCATGGAATCATTTGAAAATCCTCATACAAAGCTTATCAAGCTCTTAGTACAGTACAATAGTCATACACTAGTCAGGAAAAATCTTGCAAATCCATGCACCGATCTCTGCCCCCTGCTAGTCTGCCTCCACTGCACAATCCCTGCTGAAGAATAGCTCTGAATGAATTTGAATTACTCTTGCCTTGATTGCACAATCCTCATTCGAAACTCCAATGTGTGTGTGATGCAATCAATGCATCACTATAGTCACAACAGATAGTTCATCTTGCCCTTTCACCTATCTCACCACTGGGTCTCCACTGAAACTGCCATGCACTGTAGTTAACTGTTGTATTGTTCGGTTGATTAATGAGTTATTATTTGTGAATTAATTAACTAATTAATTCACTCCACTCTCACTAGTGTATCATTTAGTTAGACTAGATACAACTAGCTCGACTGAGTCTAATTGAGTTAAACTAAATAAAACTCCATAAATACTTCTTCCAATTGTGTCATAACTCTGCCACTTGAGTTCTAACTGAGTCCCCCACGCATTAGCTCCGGTAAACCCTTGGGAATTGCGTAATTCCCTCAATCCACTGATGTGCCACATCTGTGCACTGAAACAAAGTGCACCAAGAGAATAAGTTGTTTTTTAGTGTCTGATTATTATTAAGAGCTAATAATAATTGACATGCATCTATTTTTAGATCAACGATCTATAAATAGACTTCGCCCAATATTCTAAAAACATAATTTCATATATTTTTCCAACTTGACCAAACATCCACAAATAACATCCTACAACTTCTGAAATATGATCATCATGTCTAAAAATAGACATAGTCTAAAAATAGACTTGCGCCAAAAATAGCCTGCGGGCCCACTTAGTGAAGGTGACTCTTTTCACTAAGCTCATCATCTTTTTGAATCTCAACACTCCCTCTCAACAAGATAGGGATTATCCTTCACCCCGAACCTGCCTCTATGGTATTCCAATTTGCTCCTGGTGAGCGCCTTTGTCAGTATATCTGCATCTCGATCCTCTGTAGGAACGTACTGAAGCAACATGATCTTCTGCTACACACAATCTCTGATATGATGATACCGGATATCAATATGTTTAGATATATCATGAAACACAGGATTAATCAAGAGTTTAATGCAACTCTGATTATCACAATGTATCATTGTCGGATCTAAATGTGAACCAAACAAACCAACTAGGATCTTCCTCATCTAGATAGCCTCACATGTAGCTTGACTTGCTGCCATGTATTCTACTTCTGTTGAACTGAGTGCCACGGATCTTTGTTTCCTGCTGTACCAAGCAACTGCTATAGATCTGATACTGAAAATACCTCCTGATGTGCTCTTTCTGTCTATTGGGTGTCTTGCCCAATCTGCATCCATGAAGCCATGAAACTTCACCTCATCCGTCTGTCTATACCATAAACCATACTCAGATGTGCCCCTAAGATATCTCAGGACATGCTTGCCTGCCTTCCAAAAGAGCTTGGTAGGCTTAAGCATTGCTTGTGAAAGCTGGTTCACCGCATAGCACATGTTCTGTCTTGTATTGACTAAATACATGAGCGAACCCACCAACTATTGATAAACTGTGGCATCCACTAACTCTGTCGATGTAGCATCCTCTTTCTTCCAATTTCCTGGAAGAGGAGTGTCGATAGGTTTGCAGCCTTGCATGTGAAACTTCTCCAGTATCTCCTGGGCATACTTGCCTTGAGACACAATTAGTTCACCTTCCTGCTGCCATATTTCCAATCCAAGGAAATAATGAAGGAGGCCCAAATCCTTCATCTCAAACTCCTTTGCAAGATTTTCCTTGCATGAGTGTATCAACTGCTCATCACCTGTTAGTATTAAATCATCAACATAAATTAAAATGATTAAAAGCTTACCCTCCACCACAATCTGGTACAGGTTTGCATCTGCCTCACTCTTGGTGAAGCCAAGTCCGGTGAAATAGTTGTCGATTCGAGTGTACCAAGAACATGTTGCTTGTTTCAGCCCATAGAACGCTCTTTTGAGCCTGCACTCATGTGATTTGCTGCTGAAGATCTCAAATCCTTCATGCTTCTCAACGTACACCTCTTCCTCAATGATCCCATTAAGGAACACAGTCTTCACATCCATCTGATGAATGTGCCAAACCATCTGTGCTGAGAGAGCAAGGATAGTCTGTATGGAAGAATACCGTGCGACAGGTGCAAAGGTTTCTTCATAGTCAATCCCCTCAATCTGTGAGAAGCCCTGGGAAAAAAATCTTGCCTTATACTTCTTGATGCTTCCATCAGTGGCTTGCTTTACCTTGTAGATCCATCTTGATCCTACAACTGATTTTCCCACCGGCCTTGGAACAATCTCCCAAGCACTGTTTCTGAAAATGGAGTCATACTCCTCCACCATGGCATCTTCTTATGTAGTGTTCTTTCACCTGCTAACTTCTTCAAAAGAAGATGGCTGCGGCCAAATACACTTACTCATAAGAGCCATGTATCGATAGAATGGGAGTATTTGTCTTTCTTCTTGTGATGTAGGGACTCCTACGATGCAATGTTTGCATCAGCTTTCATCTCTTAACTTAAACGGTATGCTTTACGCACTTGTACGTGTTTGGTTTTTTCATTGAGTGGACTCCTCCACTCCATGAATCTCCTCTTGTGGCTGATCCACATCTAGAGGCTCATATTTGGGAACAAGAAGTTCCTCCTCTGCATGCAAGTGTAGCTCCCTCTCAAGTGACAACTTCATGGCTTTCACCTCATTGAATTTTATATCCCGTTGCACAATAGTCATCCGACTATCTGGTAAATACACATGATAATTATGGGGTGTTTCTATGTACCCCACAAATATCTCAACTTTTTCAATCAGATCCAGCTTCTTCCTAGCGTCCTTTGTCACATGAATGTAAACGGGTGAGCCAAAAATCTTCAAATGAGAATATCAGGCTTCTTACCAGTAAAATATTCTTCATGTGTACTCATGCCAAGTACTTTATGAGGACAATGGTTTTTCACATAAACCGCAATGTTGCATGCTTCCGCCCACAAGTGCATCGGTAGGCCCTGGTCATGCAACATCGCTCGTGAAGCACCCACGATCATTCTGTTCTTTCTCTCTGCAATTCCATTCTACTATGGGTTATGAGGCACTATGAGTTCTCTTCGAATTCCTTATTTGCTATAGAATTCTTTGAATTCACCCTAGATGTATTCACCACCATTATCGCTCTGTAGAGATTTCACTTGCTTCCCCGACTCCTTCTCCACCAATGCCTTGAACTCATATAACTTTGAGAATGTTTCACTGTTCTTCTACATGAATAAGATCCAGCATCTATGAGAATATTCATCAACAAATATAACATAATACCTGTGTTTTGATGTTGAAGAAACCGAGAAAGGTCCACACACGTCTGTGTGAATTCTCTCCAGGATCACCGAAGCAGGGTTCTCCTTCTCATGAAAGTTGGTCTTCAAAAACTTACCCATAGTAAATCCCTTGCAATGATCTGACTACGCAAGAGTACCCTTGGGAATCCATTAGAAATATGCTACAAAATCTTCAAAGTGCTATGGTGAATATGGCCCAATCTCCTGTGCCATAATTTGCCCTCATCTCGGCTCACCACTTCTTCTACTTTGCCCACCATTGCAGCATAGCCATCTACCTCCAGCTTGTAGAGATTCTTAATTTAAACCCCTATCTTCTTGGTTTGACCCATTGTTTTATGTCGAAGGAAGGCTTTTCCCTCATTGAAAACAATATCACAACCTTTGTCTTCTAGCTTTGCAATCGAGACCAAGTTCTTCTTCAGACCAGGAACATGTATAACATTCTTCAACAAGAATGGATTACTAGACTCCCTCTCAAAGGTAATGGTCCCAATGCCAGTTTCACTATATTGACCATTGTCACCCACCTCTATATGCATCTAGAGGTCCTTCTCCTCCAAGTCACTAAACAACTCTTTGTCTCTCATCATATGGAAAGATGCACCACTATCAAGATACCACACCGATCCCATACAGCTTGAAACCAAGCATGCGATCAAGGAGAAATCAAGCTCAAATTGTGAGGCTAAGGCCTCTCTAGCTACAGATCCAACAACCTTCTTGTTCTTCTTCTTCTGTGGACTGTTAGTGGCGAAATTTCCATGTTCGTGATAGTGAAAACACTTCACTTTGGAAAAATCCTGCTTCTTGCCTTTAGCATCGGATTTTGAAGGATGTTTATCCCCCTTCCCTTTCCTTGCTTTGGTAGCCAAAGCGCAATTCTCTTCATCTTCATTCTTTGATGAAGATCCATCCCTGGTACCCCACCTTATCTCCTCCTGCACAAGATCTGACCAAAGTTGCTCCCATCCCGACAGTTTCTCCTGTCCATTGACAAAGTCTTCGTAGCTATGCCAACTCTTCGAAAGCCCAAGGAGAGCCAAGTTCACCAAGTTTTCTTCATCAATAGTAACCCCCACACTTCCCAGTTCATCCTTGTAGTGGACGAAATTCATGAGGTATTTTGGAATACTGCCACCCTTCTCCATTTTTATTTTTCTGAGCTTGTCTTTAAGCGCCAACTTCCTCTGGTCACTTTTTCTTTGGAACAAGTCTGTGAAAGCCTTCCACATTAAGAATGGAGTGGATTTACTGTGAAGGCTAGACATAATATGGTCCTTCACACCTTCCAACAAAATTATCCTCGTCTTTGCTGTCTTCTTTTGCCATGCGTCAAGTAATGCAACATCACTAGATCCCGGATTAGGAACATCGCTATCGATGAACTCCTTCAGTCCATTATCCTCTAGCACCGCCTCCATCCTGTCCTTCCAGGCTATGTAATTCAAGCTCCCATCAAGGGCATACTCGAATCGCAAACCATTGAAAGCCATTTCAATGTATACTCAACTTCTGCACCAAGAATATTCTGCAGCAAATTCAAATTGTCCACCAGCACAATCTCACTTCACAATTGTAATATTCAATAAAAAATGCTCTAATACCATGTAGAAATTATATGCACTAAGCATGCATATGTCCTAGAATCACCCGATCTCACACTATTTAACTTTATGCAAGATACTGAATCAATTCCACTTGTTAATCTATTTGCAGAAAAATTAATTACACACACATGTGAAGCATAAAAAAAAATCAATTGCACATAACACAGTTTTTAACCAGGAAAGCCTAAAGTTTAAAACCAAAACTATATATTATGTATCATGGAATCATATGAAAATCCTCATACAAATCTTATCAAGCTCTTAGTACAGTACAATCGTCATACACTAATCAGGAACAATCTTGCAAATCCATGCACCAATCTCTGCCCCCTGCTAGCCTGCCTCCACTACGCAATCCTTGCTGAAGAATAGCTTTGAATGAATTCAAATTACTCTTTCCTTGACTGCGCAATCCTCATTGGCAACTCCAATGTATGTGTGATGCAATCAATGCATCACTATAGTCACAATAGGCAATCCATCTTTCCCTTTCACCTATCTCTCCACTGGGTCTCCACTGAAACTGCCATGCACTGTAGTTAACTACTGTATTGTTCAGTTGATTAATGAGTTATTATTTGTGAATTAATTAACTAATTAATTCACTCCACTCTCACTAGTGTATCATTGGATTCTAGATACAGCAGCTCTAGTGAGTCTAACTAAGTTAAACTAAATACAACTCCATAACTACTTCTTCCAACTATGTCATAACTCTGTACCTTGAGTTCTCATCGAGTCCTCCATGCCTGATGCCGTTAAACCAGAGATTGTGTAATTCCCTCGGTCCCTTGATGTAGAGCGCATTTGTGCCTTTGAAACAGTGTAAGAGAATAAGTTGTTGTTTAGTGTCGATTATTATTAAGAGCTAATAATAATCGACATGCATCTATTTTTAGATCAGTGATCTATAAATAGACTTCGCCCAATATTCTAAAAATAGAATTTCATCTATTTTTCCAACTTTACCAACCATCCACAAATAGCATCCTGTAACTTCTGAAATATGATCATCATGTCTAAAAATAGACTTGCGCCAAAAATAGCCTGCGGGCCCACTTAGTGAAGGTGACTCTTTTCACTAAGCTCATCATCTTGTTGAATCTCAACACTCTTCTATCGACAATTCAATCTTGGTCCCGAAATCCTAGTGCAAAAATTGAACTAAACTAATGACTTTTACAGTAGAAAAAAGAACTAGCTAAGCATGCATGGACTTGGGCCACTTACTTTGGCTAATTACCTAGGTGTTTTGGTACCTAAATTTACAAAACATAAATTATTTTGGAATGCAAGTTAATTTTCCTCCTACTTAAACTATGTGTTAATTTTGCAAAAATCAACTTGAAACAAAACTACCACCTAAAACTACTAGAAGCATTTAAAAGTGAGTTGTAACAAGTTGTGGGGCACCTAAACCAGTGCTGGCAGGTGTATTATGGGCTGTCAGTCACTTTTATAAGCAGGAAAAGATGGAAATATTGGAGAAAATTTCACTTCTGTTTTTTGCGTGCAAAAGGCTGAGACATGCGCGATTTCTACGCATAGGTCACTTTTGAACACGCACAATGGGGGCGCGCCTCTCTGTGAGGAATGCGCGCAAATTTCCTGCAGAGTAATTTTGGGAGCTCTTCTACTTCAGTCTGTCACTAGGGATGAACCAGGCAATGAAGGAGAGAAAGGGGGCAATTCTGGCCCAGCTCCATAGCAAATATGGAAGTCTCTGCAAAAAGGGCACAACCACATAAGCTTAGAAATCAAAGTTAGTGGAGTCACTAATCCTGTGTTAGTGTGTTTGGTGCACGAATGTACGAATTCACACCAACTAAAGAGGGGTGGTTTTTCCCTCTTAAGTTATTGGTCACGGGAAGAAAATAGATGGATTCAAGCAAGTTAGTGGAACATGCTCAGACATTAACATACTAGATAGAGAAATAACATGCATTTTCAAACATAAAAATTAAACTAAAACTAAAGCAAACAATAAAAAAGCTCTAAATAGAGTCAAACAACTTCAATAATCCAAACAACGACGCTTACGTCCCCTCTTATTGAGTGCTGGTAGGAAATGAGGATGAAAATTTAACCCACTTGCCAAGGGGCCCTTAGAACTAGGTGTTCTAAGTCCTGATGCAAGGATGTCTTTACTTCCATGTTGCCTTGGTGCAAAGTCTCCCTCTCTCTATTATGGTGGATTGGAGTTGTTGGATGGCCAACAAATAAGTCCCCTCTATCTCTTTTATGGATCACATGCTGCTGGTATTGCATGGTGAAGTTCTGGCTAGCATAACAATGTGCTCTCTTGTTGTTCATATCTTGGTGGCCTTTTATAGGAGAATTCAAATCCTCCTTCCCTCTCTTGGTACATTGTGGATAGTGACGCAAGAGAGGAGGGTGATTCCATTGTGTGCCACATTTATTCAATTGTGTGCTCCCTTGATGTCCTAAGGAGGCTTGGGCAGTTGTCCTTAGGTGACCTCAAGTGTGGAAACAATGTCCTGGAGTGTTACACCATTTTTTGGTCATCTAACCTATTATTATTAGATGAACTCAAGTACACCATGTAAGACCAATTTTACCCTAAGTAAAATTTCTTTCACCATATAAAATAACTTATTTGTTTATATTTCCTGGTCATATTTAACCCAAAACAAGGAACCTGATTAAATAAATCCTTATTTATTTAATTATTTCCTAATAATAAGTTATTTAAATCATTATTTAAATAATATTCTTAGTTAAATTTGAATAAATCATCCATAAATAATTAAGTAAACCATTATTTATTTAATTATATTCCCATAATTCCCCTAAAATGATAAATAAATCATTTATTTATTTATTATTTATAAATAAAAGAATTGACCCAAGTCAAGAATCCTTTTCCCTCCAACAAATATAATAAAATATTCCTAAAAGGTGCTTCTAGAATTCAATCAATAATATTTTATTCATGCACCGAGTTCTAGACTGCCCCAATATTTTGTTATAAATAGGGGGGTTTTCCCCATTCATTAGTCACCTCCATTGCATTAGATCACTTTGGATCTACTCTTGGTCACCATTTTCCATTTTTCTTTGTGAACTCCCATTGAGTTCTATGTTTGTTTTTCTACACCACTAAGAGAGAGGAATGTTAGATCTGAAACACTGAGGACTTTCAAGAACCCATCCCACTGAGGAGAACCAGAAAACACCTTTCTTGTTTTCATCTTAGGTGCCCCATTCTTTAATATAATATAAAATTCTTTTAAAAACATTGTTTCTTGTCTTGTCTATTGGATGCATGGAGCCATGTTGTATCTTATCTGCTTAATGTCTTTTGTGCTTAGATCTAAATTTGTGCAGAAAATCTAAAGATATTTTGCAGCCATAATTGATGTTAGGGATATTTGTTATGCGTAGCTAAAGTGATCTTTTACAATGAAAGATTCATACTAACAATTGGTGACTCCACACGGGTTTTCTGTTGCGACCGTTGTCGTTTTATATATTCCTGCATATCAAGTTGTTTTAGACCCTAGGGTTTCTCTTCCATTTTCCGTTTTTCCTATTTTTATGGTGTTTCTCACCCCTAAAACCCTCAAACAGTCAAATTTTTAACTTCCATGTGTTTCTGGCCTTATTGCGCAGGTGACAGACATCAGCCGCAGCTGAGACGACAACTTTTTCTGAAATCTGCTGCCGAGAGAGTCGGATTTGTAGGTGGCACTTATTGGCCCAAAAAGTGCGACTTGGCCTTGAGGTTGCACTTTTCTACCCAAAAACTGCGTCCTGGATTGCAAACAGGTCAGAACCTGCGACCTACACTTTTCCTGCAAATTTTCCCACACTTTTTCTGGGATTGTCTGAAGTTTCTATTAGGGTTTCCCAGCCTCTATCTCTGCCCGTTTAGACCTGTTTCTAATCTGCTTCACTCAAATAAGAGGGAATCTTGCCCCTTAGGGCTCTAGTACCCTTCACTTTTTGTGGGAGAGTCTTTGCTGTTTCAAAAGTATGAATTTTCAAAGTTTCAGCCTTATTTTTCTCAGATTTGATACCTCTTTTTCAGATCCCTTTAGATCATCTCTTCTCCCTCTCAAAAAACCTCATATCATTTTGTTTGGGTTCATTTCTAAGGCCACCACCTTGTCTCTTCTATTTTTCTCCTCCTTTTTAGCAGCAACCTTGCCTCTGCCTATTTATTGTTCTCTACACCACTTTTCAGCAGATTTACCCTTTAGATCCCAGTCCCTCTGGACCTTAGATCTATTGGCCTCTTTTTCGCGTGCTTTGCCTAGTTTTTCCCTCTTATAGACTATTTTTGAGAGACCCGCCTTCTTGGGTTAGATTGATGCATTAGTAGCTGTTAATTTTTTTTTCTTTTAGTCTTATTTACTGCATATTTATTTTCAGTTATGCAGCACACTTTTTCTTTTACTCTCAAAATGTCTGGGTTTAAGAAATTAAAATTAACGCACGCCACACACTGACCCTAAGTGAATAAGCACCTAGTTAACATCGCTTGGAAAAGACTTTAAAATCAATTGTCACTGCACCTCTCTGCCCTTGACCTCACTTGATTTTGTCCCTCCCCACCCTTGTCAATTTTTCTTCTTCCCCTCATCATTGCGCCTCCAAGGTGCCTCTCCTGGAGAATTCTTGGCCTTCACCCTCATTTTCCGCTTGGTTGACTTCCTCCTTCCCATCGTCATCGAGAAAGTCCTCCCCCGAGTCCACACTCCGACTCCTCCTTTGATTGTTCGGGTTCTCCCCCTACTCCTGGTTCTCCCCCTGTCACTTTCACCATGTCTACTTCAAGGCTTACTACCAACAGCAACCCCAATACTACTACTGGGTCTGTTTCCAATGGAACCACTACGGGACCTACCTCGACTGCCCCATTGTTCCCTTATATGGCCGACCTTAGTCTCCCCGATTTCAATCAACTGATCAATGATCCTATCCACCACGATGTTAGTTGGCCTGCTATGCCAACCAAGCTCCCCTCTGACATTCCCAAGTTCGAAGGCCTTGCTAGTGAAGATTCATCCAACCATATCCGATCCTTCCATATGTGGTGTTCCTCCAATTCCATTACTAATGACTCCATTCGTCTTGGATTGTTCCAATGCACGCTTATCAACGAAGCTTCTAAGTGGTATGTTGACCAACCCACCTCTTCCCATACCACCTTTACGACCCTTGCCCGCGCCTTCTTATCTTATTTCCAGATTCCCCCTCGTTATGACACTGGTATCGAACTTTTGACTTCTTTCCGTCAATCGTCTGCGACCCACCTATTCGATCATGTTAAAGAATGGCGGAGAATAAAGAGCCTATGTCAAGCCCCTACCTTTGAAGATTGTGTCTATATCGACTGGTTCCTTCGCTCTCTCTTACCTCCCATTAGCAAAGATGTCGCCTTCCATTTCCCTCAAACCGAATAAGTCACCCTCCAAATAGCCTTGAAATATGACTTGATCTATGCTCAATCTAGTTATGTTTATACCGTCCTTCCTGACCTCCCCAGACCCGGTGGCACTAATACACCGGGGGCACCTCATGCCACTAACGATATTGTTGGAGCTCTCTCTCATCCATCCACCCAACCTCCCATGAGCTATGGTTTTCCTGGGGGAGGGGGCACCACCTCCTACACTTCTCCCCCTCCTGGTCGCACACATCTAGGATCCATCATGCCTCCTGTTTCTGCCCAACCTGCAGTTTACCACACTATTACCCAACCTCATTATCATCCATATCCACAACCTAGTGCTCCAGCTCCTCCAGCATTCACACCCCCGCCTCCCTTGTCTTCTCAACCCCTGCAACAACAGTCACTGCCCCCTCAAGAGATGGTGGATGCACAACAGGGATTTGTGGCTACCCAACCACCTCACGGACTGGTAACCACTCAACCTCCTCCATCTGGTACCTCTAATTACCAGATCCTCATGATGAACTCTGACCAACCTATAACTGTCGACCTTAACCTTCAAACTCAATCCCGTTCATACCCCCATCCTTGTGCTCCATCTGCCCCCGAGTCACCTTCTTCAGGTTCTACAGAGCCTCTTTCGACAACTAATGGTCCCTTGCATATCCCTTAGCCCAAAGGCGAGGTTCATACCAAGATTCCTAAGGGACCATTACGCCGAAATTCTGCTACTGACCGAGCTGCCCATTCATATAGCATAGTAGATGAGCTGGCCCAATCTCCCACTGCCATTTCAACGCTGGAACTCCTCCAGTCGTGCCCCTCTCAAAGAAAAGCTCTACTATCTGCCCTGGGTGTTGTAGATCCCGCAGATGACCAATTGATTGTTTCCGACGCTCATCAATTAGAGTCTCCTCCTCTTCCTGCTTCCGTAGCTTTCCAAATCCCAGTCAAAATCTGGAACGCTAACATTTCCTGGTGCATCATTGATGAGGGGGAATCCACCTGTGTGATGTCTGCCTCGGTTTGGAAACAACTCGGATCTCCTGAGTTGGCCCCTCCCACGATCACTCTTCGAGCGTGGGATGGCCATGCCTCCCAGCCCATTGGCCTTTTCCGCAACTGTCCTATCACTCTTGCAGGCAAGACTGTTTGCGTTGACGTTGAAGTTATCGACGCCCCTCTTGACTATAATATTATTTTGGGGCATAGTTACACCTATGCCATGCCAGCCGTCCCATCCGCAGTCCACCGCAAGATGTTTTTCCCTCATCATGGAAAGATTGTCACCATCGACCAGTTGACATATCATGAGCCAAAATCTCAGCCCTCCCCTGAGTCGACCATCTCTTCTATAGCCAATAAGCAAACAGTCGATTCTTTGACCAGTGTCTCCCCCGGCGTCTATAAAGACTCCTAATTGCTTGGAACCTTCCCTGGTCTTCCTCATCCTCCTATCTCTGATCCTAGGTTAGCGAATGTTTGCATGATGCAATCGTCTCGGGCCAACCTTAAGCAGCCTGCTTCGGCTAGTCAGCAATCTCAACCTCGCCTGCCACAACTCGCTCCTAGCCCTTCACCTCAGCCAGCCGGACCTCTCCCTTCTACCCCTTCTACTACTGCTGATACCCATGTGCCTCTCTACCCCCCTGAGTCGGTTCCACCAAGTCTCAACCATCTTGGAGCCATCCCTCCTGGCCATTACCCCACTAGTCAGCTACCGTTCCTAGCTCCCCCACCAGGAGTGTACACAGTACCTGTCATGGCCACCCTCTCTCTTCCTAACCTGACCCTTGGGATTCCCGTTTGGTACCTTGATCCTCCAGCCACTACCCCACCTGGTCAACCCAAACCTTATCTTGCTTTGACCCCGGTTCAACCGGTCCCCATGACTTCTCTCACTGCAACAGTGCCTCAGTCACCTCAACAGGACCCACCTCCTGTTGCAACTGCTTCAGGTAATAATGGAAAAGCTCACAGGGGGGCATCAAAGGACAAGGCTGCCTCGACAAACCCTACCCCTCCTCAACCTCCAAAGCATACCATCCAGTGTGCTTTGTGTGATGTTGTCGGTCACGCCACCCATACCTGTCCTGAAGTGCCTCATCTCAAGCCCATGGTTAATGTTGTGTTCCATGAAGCCTTTGTTTCTTCCACGACCGCGGCCAAGAATCCCAAGAATATTCACACCAACCACCCCCATGCTTTGTGTGATCTCCATGGCCATTACACCCACCTTTGTTCCCGCCTCAAGGACTTCTGCACCTCTCTAGCCGCGGTCCACCAATTTGAGGCCAAGCGCAACGAGTCCACCTCTCCCCTATTTGTGTGTTTTGATTCGGCAGAACTACCAGATAGGACTGCTCCCATTGACATTCCCCCTCTTGATGGCAAGATGATGGAGCCGTCATCCACCATTTTCTACCTATCATCATCCATGCGACCCTCGGGGAACATTCCCTCTGAATCCTCCCTTGTTGTTTCGCTTGACCTTCCTTCAGCGATCACCCAAGGCTCAACATTGGTAGATCCTTTATCTTCTTACTCTTCTATCACCCCTTGTGGTGATGTGCATGTGAACCTCTCTTCTTATGATGATGAGTTGGGTAGCTTTGCCGCGTCAGGTAGTCTTTCTTCCACTAGTCACCCCATCTTCTATCACGATGACGACATTATGGAAGAATCCCCACCCCTGACTTTATATATTCCCCCTTACATCGAACCCATGCGTCCGCACCACATACACCTCATGGCCATTACATTGAAACCCCATGTTTGGGTAAGGAGGCACCCATATTTGAGAGACCAAGAGAAGCAATTCTCCAGAACTCTCCTAGTGTATCTGGTCGTGCCGAGTTTAGTACCATTATTCTTCCACATGTAGAAGAACCTCTAGGGTCCCATATCACTCCAGATCTCTCTAGGGACGATACCCCTTATCGTTCCTTCATCTTACATCAGCAACCCGGTCTTTTAGACATTGTTGTTGACCAACCTATAGGTTTTCTAATAGAGCATCAGTTCATTATCTCCAAACCCTTTGTTTGGGATAGTGGCACCAGGTATGCCAACCCAGAAACTTAACGTCCATTTGATTCATATATGCAGTACTAAAAGAGATTGGTAATCCTTCATTTCCTTTCTCAACCTGCATAACCATAATGAAAGAAAATGGCGCACCATATCATTAAAATGTGTTTAGATTCCCCTTTTTTCTAAATACATTTTGGCATGACCACAACATGCTTAGGGGCACCTATGCCCCTCAACCATAAAAATCCAAGATCTCAGCCAGAACCAACACTAAAACCCCCTTCCTCTAACAGGTCGCACTTTTCAGGTCATTTCCTGGGACAGGTCGCAGTTCTCTACCCAGTACCTGCTACCCAGGTCGCAGAACAGACCCCAAAAAGTGCGACCTGGCCTGTTCATGAGCTCTGGGTACATGTTAGTTTTTAGTACCTTGATACTTCACCAGGACACATTTTTCCCAAGAAGGGTCTCTTCACCTCTCCTCAAATTTGGATTTCCTCACTTACAACACTTGTACTTGAGGCACAACTTGGCCTCCATACTTGTACCTGTTCGTTTTGATTTTCGTCATGAGTTACCATCTTATACTCCTGTTTTCATGGTCCCCCATTGGACCTTTACTATGTGGCAGCACCATCGAGTCGCCCTTGTTTAGAGCATCCGAGTTGAGTCATCATCGCATTCATGGAGTCTATCCCGAGTCCCTTTGTACCCCATTATAGTCCTCCATCCTTCATTGCTTGGTCCCTCTCTCGTGTTGCACATTATGGCCTTTAGTCCCATTGTCCCCTTTCCCTCATCATATTGTGTCAGTCGCTACCAAGCCATTCATGCCCTTTATGCTCTAACAAGGGAAGTCGCCCATCCACTCCTCAGTATCCCTCATTTCATCATCATCCTTAGTGTCCGTCTATTAGTCGCTTCACTATTTTCTCCCATGCCTTAGTTGAGATTCCCTTGTTACCTCACCTATGGCAAACCTACTTCTGTCGACATCAGCTCATTTTGTCCAGAAGCCAAGTCTAGGTGGTAGTGTACCTTGGTTCGAGCTCTTTTCAGCATGATCATGATCTATACACTTGATAGTTCAGTGATGCAGCAACAGCTATTGGTGATTCCCGGGTGTGTGTGAGATGTCTCAACCCTCATGAGGGTCGGCCCTGCAGGTAGCCCCCCACATGCCCGAAGGACTTCTTCATCTCCGCCCTTGATGCAGCTCCTCTCATTTGATGATATCGGCCTCAACCGCCTGTGGCGCCTCTTCCATTTGCATGTATCAGTCCGATTTTGCGAGCCCTTCCCCATGTGTAGGGGGCATCTGGGTGTATTTGTGTCTCATGTACTGAAATATTCTTGTATAAGTCCTGACGGTTATTCCAGGCATCACATGTATGTGGGATTCATCATTTTATTTATCTAGCTCATGCTTAGGCCAGCACATGTTTCCTTATTGCGTTACGTGGTTTTCCAGGCGCCTTATTCTTTGTAATTTGTCTCGACGGGCATAGGTATGCCTCCCCCGCCGCCTTTAGCACAGGTACCACTTCATAACCTAGAGACTTGTTGCACCTGTAAGTCTCGTCTCCTCAGGGTCTAGTCCTTTAGCACATTAGACTACCTTACATTTCTCTCTCTCACTTCCCTCTTGATGTCTAGTGATTGAGTTCTTACAACGTACTTCGGTCATACAATTTTCTCCTAACACTCGTACGTTGGGGGGCAATCTGTTACACCATTTTTTGGTCATCTAACCTATTATTATTAGATGAACCCAAGTACACCATGTAAGACCAATTTTACCCTAAGTAAAATTGCTTTCACCATATAAAATAACTCATTTGTTTATATTTCTTGGTCATATTTAACCCAAAATAAGGAACTTAATTAAATAAATCCTTATTTATTTAATTATTTCCTAAGAATAAGTTATTTAAATCATTATTTAAATAATATTCTTAGTTAAATTTGACTAAATCATGCATAAATAATTAAATAAACCATTATTTATTTAATTATATTCCCATCATTCCCCTAAAATGATAAATAAATCATTTATTTATTTATTATTTATAAATAAAGAAATTGACCCAAGTCAAGAATCCTTTTCCCTCCAACAAATATAATAAAATATTCCTAAAAGGCGCTTCTAGAATTCGATTAATAATATTTTATTCATGCACCGAGTTCTAGACCGCCCCAATATTTTGTTATAAATAGGGGGGTTTTCCCCATTCATTAGTCACCTCCATTGCATTAGATCACTCTGGATCTACTCTTGGTCACCATTTTCCATTTTGCTTTGTGAACTCCCATTGAGTTCTATGTTTGTTTTTCTACACCACTAAGAGAGAGGAATGTTAGATCTAAAACATTGAGGACTTTCAAGAACCCATCCCACTGAGGAGAACCGGAAAACACCTTTCTTGTTTTCCTCTCAGGTGCCCATTTTTTAATATAATATAAAATTATTTTAAAAACATTGTTTCTTGTCTTGTCTATTGGATGCATGGAGCCATGTTGTATCTTATCTGCTTAATGTCTTTTGTTCTTAGATCTGAATTTGTGCAGCAAATCTAAAGATATTTTGCAGCCATAATCGATGTTAGGGCTATTTTTTATGCGTAGCTAAAGTGATTTTTTACGACAAAATATTCATACTAACATGGAGTGTGCCTTGTGATCCCGAAAAGTGACTTCCGCCACTCCCAAGATTGCGTGCTTTTTTGAGAAAAAGGTGTGCAAAGGCGTATTTATCGAAGAATTTTGCGTGCAAAGGAACATTTCACTGGTTCTTCTTGTACGCAATTTGATTTTTTCTTTCACACCTTAGAGATTTTTAAACACTTTAAAATTCCATATTGTCTCTCAGCCCTGTAAATTCTTCTGCCTGACATTAAATAATGTCACCTTTGCTTGTATGATTTTCTAGTGACAACAATAACAATAAGGGGATACATTAGTATTATAGGGACCTAACATGCCCCTCTCCTTCAAAAGAGTGTTGTCCTCAATTATTGAGTAGTTTTGGATGCTTCTATATAAAATTCTCATCCTCCCATGTTGAATGTTCATCGTTTAAGTTCTTCCACTTGATGAGATACTTTGAAATTGATCGATTTCGTAGCTGTTGAATTATTTTTTCTGTGACTGCTTCAGGTTCCAATATGATTTTTCTTTCCTCGTCAATTTCTGGAAATATTGTTTGAACTGGAAGTTTTTCACCTATAACCTTATTTAAACATGAAACATGGAAAAATTGGGTGCACTCGAGAAGATGCATGAAGCTCCAATTTGCATGCCATAGTACCAATATTTTGCAACACCTTGTAAGGACCATAGTACTTTGGTGATAATTTACTATCCCTTTTAGCTTGTTTGAGGGAGATTTGTTTGTATGGTTATAGCTGTAAAAATACCTAGTCACCTACATCAAAAATTCTTTCATTTCAATGTTGATATGTATGTAGTTTCATTCAATTTTGTGCCAAAGTGAGGTTATGCTTTAAGATTTGGAGAACTTGTTGCTGATGCTCGATGTGATCTTCCACTACTTGAACCTTAGAATTTTCACTTAAAGATGATGTGATGGAAGGTGGATGATATCCATAAAGCTCCATAAAATGGGGTCATTTTTGTTGTAGTATGGAAGGAAGTGTTATACCCCCATTCCACCAGAGGTAACCACTTGAATCTGTTGGCCAATGTGTGTTATATTCTTTCCATGACTAGTCCCCCTTTCTTTGTGCTGGGTGTAGTAGGGCTATCATAGGGGGGAACAACCCCCTCTGTCGGGGGGTTTACAAGGGGGCATAGCCCCCATGGAGGGGGTCTGGGGAAGCGCCTACGTATGGTTTTGTGCATGGGTTTGCACACGGTATTTTGTAGATCCAGTCAAGGGAAATATGGTTATGTTCTAATCTAGGGTTAATCGATTGGAGTTTATGAATGCTTCAGCATGTATATATATGTGTTGTAACATTGAAAGGAATATAATGAGAAATCATGTTGGTAGTCCCAATTTTTGGATCTAGGGGAAAATCTCTGTCCCAATAATTATCTATTTTATGTTTTATGCTCTCGCTATTATTTATTTTCTCTTTTAAGAATTCATTTGCAGACAATTTTTGTACAGGGTTAAAACCTATAGACCCATTGTTTTTTTTTATCATATACAAAGAAACGAAGATATCCTTATGGTGTCATTTCTGGGGACATGAAACATGTGTTTTGTTCCCCATTTGACATATTTTCATAACACTATTGGAAACTCCATTGGAAGAATGAAGCCCCAGTTCTTCACTAAACATTAAGGTCGATGCTTGTATGGTGAAGCAAGTATTTTTCAAGGAAATTTCAGTCACCATGGTGACTCCCATGTCATCAAGGACCCAACAACATGTTGACCACATATTTTCCCGCCATAGATATGACAGGGATACTGAGATATCCCCCATCAAAATCCATAAAGAAAATTCCAATGTTTGATGGGGATCCACATTCCTACTCACAAAAAAATAGAAATAATAAATCAACAACTTAGAAAAGTACTACTAGGGAATCCAAGTTCCCAAAGGATTCTAGGGATTAAGAACCTCATTTTTAAATCTCATTCTTCTCCCTCAACCCTAAAATCCTCACCCCCTCTCCCTAGAAGATCAAGTCCCTTGCTTAAAATGAAAGCAAGTCTTATTCTTCATTCTATCGTAGGGAAAGGGTTTCTAGAGTCACTTCACACCTATTCACTGAGATATACTTTACAAGTGACTTCCTAAATATCGGGTCTCCTCCCATCGGTGAAAGTCTGTAAACAAAAGGGAGTCTTAGCTATGGTGAAAGTGGGCTAAGTCTCCATCGTTACCACTAAAACCAATGGGGGACCCAAGAGGGGTTCCTATGAGGGAACTTGATAGGTCAAGGGAAACAAAAATTCCATGATAACAAATGTTATGAAAATATCTCACAAAACAACATAATAATAGATCAAAAACTTAGAAAATATCCTCTTCGAGGGGGAAGCCTCCTTTACATTACATAAATGAAAATTTCTTGGATGATTCGAATGAAAAAACCTCATTTCTACATATAGGAGTCTAAGGGGTCACCATATAGTTAGAGACGACATAACAATAATAATGTAAGGGAAAAAAAATAACAATAGTGGGATTTTATGGGGTACACTAATAACAATATGGGGACTACATGGGAACAACAATAACAATAAGTGGGCTACACTTATAATAAAAATAAGGGGATACAGTAGTATTATAGGGACCTAACAGCAATAGTGTCATGGACTATGCGATTTCAGACACCCATGTCCTTAACCGTATTAGCAACTTTGAGCTTCTTAATGACTATGAGCTTAAGGAGGCAAAAGGTATTTTTAGCATATTTATTTATGAAAATAAAGGAAATTAGGAGAAAAGGAAGGTAAAAGGTTACAAGTTGCATGTGTTAGCCACCTATAAAATTTGTCATATCAAATGGTGGCTAAATCATTTTTGAAGCCTTCAAGAAACAAGTTTTATTGTCAAATTGTTAATTCTTGAAGTCTTGTGATGAAGACTTATCCTTGAGTTAATCTTCACTGATGTTTCCCTCTTAATTCTGAAAATCTATTGTATTCATGAAGAAAAGCATTTTACCCCTCCTTTCACTCAAAATTAACCCCATTTTTATCCCCTTTTATCTCATAAAATTCCTCTATTTTCCCTCATTTCCCTTCTTCCCTTCATAAAAACCCTTTAATAAGGTTTAAAACTCCTTTTTAAACCTTACCAAAACCCTCCAAATCCTTTGAAAAATCCTTGAAAATCCATAAAAACCCACTTTTTACATTATAGGCCTAAGACCCTTTGGGCTAAGCCCTAAACAGCTTCCCCACCATGCGACTTGGCACTGGAACCAAGTGTTAAAGACCGAAGACGCTTATCGCAATCGGAACTTCTGACAAGCACATTTCTTTTGTTATTTAAAAACCCCGATGCGATTGGCCCTTTGTTATAACTCCCGATCCCTTGAGTCCTTTATAAAACCTCGAGCCCACAATCAGGTGCTAAAACATATAAATAAACTGTCCCTGAAGCCAATTTTCCTTTATATTTCATAAAAAACCCATTTTCCTATGTTAAAAGGAAACCCGCCGGTTCATGGTTTAAACCATTCCCAACTGTTGATCTGAAATGATCAAAAGGTATTTGGGATCTTGCATCGGAGATTTCCATTGGGCACGCTTGAATATTTTATGGCCCCCTCCCGATTGGCGATCTTCTGATGGCTTCTCAGCTGTTGATTTTCCTCGCTAGGCCCAGATCTAATGGCCTTTATTTCTCTGTTCATAAGCCCATCCCTTTGCCTTTGGACCTCCGATTCATTCTCCGCCATTGATCTAGCCCTTAGATCGACGACCCTCGTTCAATCGCATCGGAGATTTTCATTGCACCTTTCCTCTCTCCTCCTTCGATTGTAAATCCTCCGATTGTATCTGGGTCATTCATACAATAAGATCCGATGGTCCAGATCATTTCTCCCTTCCCTTTGTATTTTTCATAAGCCTGTTGTATAAAGTTTTAAAATGAATCTCTGGCGTTGATCTTTGTATATCAACGGCCCTCATTAACCCTTTCTCCACCTGGCCCCTACCTCATATTTTATTTTATTAACCCCAAGATTAAATCTCCACCGTTGATCTGTTTCATCCAATGGTCCATAATAAACCCGATAGGCCCAACTCCTTTGGGTCTACCATTCTCTAGATTAAATCTCCGCCGTCCATCCCTAATCTAATGGCCCAAATCAAAACCGCTCAGGCTCTGCCCCACCTATTATCTCTCGAGCATCTGTTCTTTATCACGCTCTCTCCACAACTGTCCAATCTAAGACCCATGATCTGACCGCCGACGCACAGTTTTGTGTGATTTTTAGCCCGAAGATTAATGATCCAAAGTTACACGAAATGGGCGGTTTCAAAAGGCCACGTGTCGGCTAGTAATGCATATCACATTCGAAAAGTTAAAACCACCCTTCCTCCATTTTGCAGTGCAAAACTAGTGGTTTCTATAGCCGAAACCACTTTACCCCATTTGTATTGCATTCCATCATGTTTATCCTTTGTCGTTGATCTCTGCAGATCAACAGTCCCAGTTTAATCTCGCATTGGTTCATCACCCTCCGCCCATCTTCCAAGGGCCTTCATCGATCAACCTCAGCCATTGATCTCTGTGGCCGATCTAATCCAACGGCCCAGGATCCTTCAAGGAACCCAAAATTTCATCCTGCCTTTTTCACTGCCAATTAAGGTTTTTTGTCCATTTTCCTTATATTTTCCGCAGTTTCATTATAAAGTGACCCCTCTGCTTTATATATTTATGGTTGATCTTGACCATTGATCAACACAGATCAACAACCCGGACTTAATATCTTGCACCATTTATCCAACCACCTTCCTTTTTAACCTCCGCGATCAATCCTCGTAGTTGGATGCTTTCATCCAATAGCTGCGATCTAACCCCAGCCTCCAAAGTAGTCTAAACCCAAAATACGCAGGATTTTCTAACTTTTTCTTGTTTGTGCAGGTTTTAATAGTTTTTTCAAAAGTTTTAAAAGAAAAATGAAGGCCGGGGATGCCGATCACCCAGGCCTTTATACATCACAGAGATCATTCTGTTGGGGTTCCATATCATGTTTCATCAATCCCTCATGAGCATTGATGCCATTTTAAAAACCCTCTATGCGCCTGCACATCAACAAGATGCAACAAAACTAAATCAATCAAAGAGTATCAGTTGGACAGCATGAAATCAAAGCATAAAAATGTTTGAAGATTGTTAAACACATTTTTGAGGGATTACGGCAATAAATTGACTATCTAAATCCTAATTCACTCAATTGAAGATATTTTTAAGGACAAAAGACAGAATTTAGGCCTAATTAAGCCTAACACACAGAATTAAAGTGAATTAACAGTGTTTAAAGAAAAAAAATAATATCTATTAGTCCGAGAAGCCCCCACTACCACATCAGATGCTAATTGAATCCTCTCAGCTACCAAAAGCCACCTGTAGCCTCAAAGCATTCAAAAGAGGCCATAGTTATGGCCAGAATAGAAGATATTTTCCTCCATGCAACTGAATAGTTATTTCAAGCCAAATGAACTTATTACAACTGTCAGCAGAGTTATTACAAGGATAACAAAGAGCCTTAAAGTCAACAAAATCTTCCCAGCAAGCTTAATACTTAATTTAAACCAATTAATACAGAGGAAATATCAGAAAATTTCTCCATTGAGCCCCTCAAAGGCCGAGAAACATTAATTTGTATTAATTGAACCTGGAAGATCTTTTATCCCATCATACCTCCTCATTTCTTCTATAAATACTTTTGTAGAAGATGAGATAAGGTTGGTCACTGCATATCTGTTGCATGTAAATAATTTACTGAAGTTGCTGTAAGCTCTGTTTGTAATTGAAGATACCTAATTTGAGATGAGAAGTTTGAAGCTGTAGAGAACCATTGGACTTGAAGATTGTAACTGGTTTGAAGTATCAAATACAAGCTGATTTATGGGATCCTGGTCTATGTCAACGATGATGTTTTTCTTATTGTAAAATTTTATTTTATTTCTATTTCCATTTTGGCCATCTTCTCTGATAAAGAAAAACAATTATAGAGTTAGGATTTACTGTCAAATGTACCCCGCTCTTACTGATAGGCTTTATCTACATGTTTTCTTCCAAATTGTGTATTTAAGAATGATTCAATATTGTCCAAGCAGTTAGGAATGCTGGCATTCCCTCGTCCTACTGTCTAAACTAAACATTGTTCTTGAATGTTATTTTCAGTTTCTGCCAAGTAAAGTTGAACTAGGGAAGTCTATGGTGAGCCCTATCCTCTAGTTTTATCTCCAAAGGTTGTCTCAAAGTTTCCCTAAGAGTATGTTGAAAGCAGGTTAGGTTCAAAGTCCTTACCTGATCTTAGACTATTCCTTGTTATCTTATGTGTTGTCTTGATAAGTTTGCTAAGTAAAGTAGAGCTAGGGAAGTCTATGGTGAGCCCTGTCCTCTAGTTTCTTCTCTAACAGTTTCTTTGAAAATTTTCCCTTAGAATATGCTGAAAGCAGGATAGGTTCAAAGTCCTTACTTGATCTTAAGCTATTCTTTTTGTGTTTTAAATGTTTTCTATTGAAAGTGCATCAAAATCAGGCTAGTTTCAAAGTACTTACTTGATCTTAGATTACTTTTATTTCTTTCTTAAGTGTATGCTGAAAGCAAGATAGTTTCAAAATACTTACTTGATCTTAGGCTGCTCTTCGTTCTTCATTTGTTTAATTCCCCTTCTTATTGTTTCATTTCATTCCATAAAATCAACTTTAAAGAGATCCTTAGACATAGATGAATTTCCCCATGGACCACTCTTGAACCTTGTTGTTTCAATTAAATCCTACTATGACTCCATAGCCCAATGGATTGAAGGTCCTTCTTGCCTATCTTCTTACCTGAATCAATCTTTCACTTTCATTCATCTTCACCCTTCATTTAGACTTCCTTCACCTTCACATATATTTTCCCAACCAAAAAAATAAAAAACCTTGTTCTTCATAACTAGCCTAATATCACACATAAAAGCCTTAAAGATAAATCAATCTTTGCACTTATAGAGAGATCCCTCTCTGAATTCAGGAGGGCTAGATCCTAGAATCCCAAAGTGGTTCCAATGTTCTCCCTGCAGCTTTAGTCTCACCAATCTGCTAGAATTACAGGGAGCTAACATTTCTGGTGACTCCACTGGGCATTTTGAGCGTTTTTCATCCTAGATACCTTTAACCTCAGATTACCCCTTGATTCAAGAATATTTGGTATATTAGCCAGTTGAGCCACCAGACCTAACATTTCTAGTGACTCCACTGGGGATTGAGTTAATATTCATTCTAGAAAACCCCTTGAGTACAAGTAGCCCTCTTCAAGCACTACCAAGCAATGGTAATCTTGATAAAACTTGTTTGAATCAGTGACAAACTAAGGAAACCTTAGGATTCTCATAAGAGATTATCAAACCTTGAAGGATCAGCTAGCTTAGCCATAAGAGTAAACTCTCTTTGTCTCATCACCGTAGCTAAGTCTTGAAACATATTTAGGACACTCTTAGAACCCATAGGATTGAAAAAACTCAGAAAACCCAAAAATATTTCAAGATTGGTATTCAAATAAACACGGTGGTGGACCATAAAACACTTTACCTTCATAAGAGCTAAAGTTTTCCACCTGGTGACTCCACAATCCTAAACAGACCTTAAGACTCCACTGGGAAGACCCATTATCATCATAACATCATTTAAAATCAGTTAGAGGACTTTAGGATTAAAGTTTTCTTGTTTAAAAGATCAGTTAGCCATTTAAAGATTGTCATATTTGGTTAAACTTTTCTTGTTTAGTAGGGTCTGAAAAACACAACATAGTGGCTCCTATAAGGATTTATACTAGAGCCTACCTTGACCCTAACCCTCCTGAAATAGTTGATAACCCAGAAATAATCCTTAGGAAGTCTCCTGAGGTTAAATCTTCAACTATTTTCAGATCACCCCTTCATCAATGGGTTTCTAGCAGCCTACAAACATTGGATTGAGTTTGATGAGCCTAGGTCATTGGAGGAGGCCATTATAAAATTGAAGCATTGTTATGAGCAGTCAAAACACAAAGTTGAGCCTAAGCATGATTTGAAATTAAATGAGAAAGCTAAAGGAAGATGGCCACCAAAGCGGGAAATATTGCAAGATGCAGGTAAGAAAGAAAATGTGGTTCATTACAAGAAGTTCAATACAATTAGGAAGGGACTTGGAGAGCAGTAGGTTAGAGGTGATGGTAGAGCACTTTTTTATTGCTAGATATGTGGCAAGGATAATCGCAAGAGGGAATATCCATAGCATCGGGGTGGTAGACCCCAGATCTATAGTGCACAGGAGGCGCAGAAAGTTAGGGAAGTTGGGCATAACATTCCTCATATTTATGCAGTTGTGGACAACATACATGCAGATCATATGGCTTCTACCATTGAGATGGATGGCAAGCTTTGTGATCATGTTTTTTCTATTTTGATTAATCATGGATCTAATTATAGCTATATTAATCCTGACCTAGTGGATAAGTGTGATTTGATAAAATAAATGCATGCAAAATCTTGGTTAGTGAAGTTGGCTATAGGTACAAAGAAAAGAGTTCACCATTGGGTAAGAGCTTGTGCATTGAGTTAAATGGTATGCGTACAACAACACACTTGAATATATTTCCATTTGGATCATACAATATGCTATTGGGTATAGATTGGCTATATATTCATAGGACCAAGGTGGATTTTTATTAAAAATCCATTGAGTGTTTGGATGAAAATGGGGACCAAATATTCTTGCATAGAAAGAATAAATCTACATCAGTTAGGATGGTGACAGCTATGCAGGCCAAGTGCAGTCGCAGGAAAAGGTGTTTGTTATTTGATATGCATATCTCTAGTGACATAGGTAAGGAAGTGTATGATGTAGATGTTTTGAGAAGGTATCCAGTTATATAGCAGTTTCAGGATTTATTTCCCATAGAGGTTTCAAAGTTTCCACCTCACAGGTAAGTATAATTTTCTATTGAGTTGGTACTAGGGGTAGCACCAGCATCAAAAGCACCCTACATGATGAGCACACTTGATTTGGTAGAGTTAAAGTTGCAGCTAAACAATGTTCTTGACAAAGGATACATTAGGACAAGTGTATCACCATGGGGCGCACCAGTGTTGTTCATAAGAAGAAGGATGGTACTGTCAAAATTTGCATTGACTTTAGACAGTTGAACAAAGTGACCATCAAGAACAGGTACCCATTACCAAGGATCGATGATTTGTTTGATTATTTGAAGGGAGCATCAATGTTCTCTAAGATCAAATTGAGATTAGGATATTATTAGGTATGCATAAAAGAAGAGGACATCTACAACACATCTTTCTGCACTAGGTATGGGCATTATGAGTTAGTTGTAGTTCCATTCAGTTTGACTAATGCTCTAGCTACATTTATGTGTTTGATGAATAATGTTTTGAATCCTTATATATACAAGTTTGTGATTGTATTAATAGATGACATATTGGTGTATTCTAAGAATGAGGAAGAGCATGGTGATCATTTGGCAGCAGTATTAAGATTTCTGAGAGAGAATCGGTTGTATGCTAAGCTCAGGAAATCAAGTTTCTTTCAAACTGAGGTACATTACTTGGGACATGTTGTCTCCAAGGTGGGAATAACAGTGGATCCAGAAAATGTAAGAGCTATCATGGAGTGGGTAGATCCTATAAATGTAGATGAGGTGAGTTCCTTCATGGGATTGGCAGGTTATTACAGGAGGTTTATTAGGAAATTCTCAAAAATTTCTTATCCAATTACATCGTTGTAGAGGAAAGGTAATAATTTTGAGTGGATAGAGGAGTGTGAGGCTAGTTTTGAGTAGCTTAAGTAGTTGTTGACACATGCTCCAGTGTTAAATATTGCAGATCCAAAAAAAGAGTTTATAGTATGTACAAATGTTTTCAAAAGAGGGCTTGGTGGATTCATTATGTAGGATGGACAAGTAGTATGCTATGAGACACAAAAAATTAATGAACACAAACAAAACTATCTGACACATGATCTTGAGCTAGTAGTGATCATACATGCACTGAAGATGTGGACGCACCATCTTCTGGGCAGGAGATTTGTATTGATGAGTGATCATAGTGGGTTGAGATACTTGTTTGACCAGCCAAATCTGAATTTCAGGCAAGCTAATGGTTGGATATGTTCAGTGAGTTTGATTTTGAGATCAAATATATCAAAGGTAAAGAGAACATGGCCACTGATGTTGTTAGTAGGTGGATACAGGTAAATCACATTGCAGCTATGAGCTCCTATGGGACAAATTTATAGGATAGGATCTTACAGGTAGGTCAACATGATTTCAGGTATATGGAGCTTAGGAAAAGATTGCAGCAAATAACAAGTATAGGTACAAGCGCACGGGTACAGGATGTGGACTATCATCTAACGTCATATGGATTGGTCAGGTTTAGAGACATGATATATGTGTCAGACATTAGTGAGTTGAAGAAGGTGATATTTAGGGAGTTTCATGTGAAACCATATTAATGTTTCCCAGGCTATTAGAATACATTGACTGCAGTGAAGCGATTCTATTATTGGCAGAATATGGGGAAGGATGTAACAAATTTTGTGGCTAGGTGTTTGGATTTTCAGTAGTTAAAGGCAGAGTGTAGACATCCAGGTGGATTAATACAGCCTATTGTAATTCCAGAATGGAAATGGGAGGTCATTTGCATGGAATTCATCATAGGTTTACCTCCAAGAGTGATACAACAAGATTCCATCATGGTTGTTGTGGAAATATTGAAAAAGGTTTCACATTTCATTCCAGTGAAAATTATGTATTCAACTAGCGATGTAGAAAAAGTGTTCATCAAAGACATAGCCAGATTGGATGGTGTTCCAAAGAGGATTGTGTTAGATAGGGATGCAAAGTTCAATTACAAGTTTTTGAAGGATTTATTTGCAAGATTGGGCATAGAGTTGGCATTCAGTACAACTTATCATCCGCAGATAGATGGACAGACTGAGGGGGTCAACAAGATCTTGGAGGACATGTTGAGGATGTATGTGATGTATCAACAACAGATGGGAAGAGTATCTACAATTGGTTGAATTTTTATACAAAAATGGGTATCAAGATTCATTGGGGATGGGTCCCATTGAGGCACTGTATGGGTGGAGTTTTAATACTCCCATTAGTTGCAGTGATCTAGTTAACAAGGTGTTGATTGGATCAAACATGATGGAATATATGGAACAAGAAATGCAGGTTATAAAGAAGAATATAAAGGAAGAAAAGGACAAAAATAAGAGTTATGTATACCACCACAAGGTATTTAAGGAGTTTTAGGTTGGGGAGCATGTTTATTTTCACATCAAGCCCAAGAAGACCTCCTTAAGGATCGAATCGTGTGCCAAGTTGGCACCATGTTATTGCGAGCCTTTTGATATCCTTGAGAGGATTGGACTAGTGGCGTATCACCTTGCATTGCCTCCAAAAGTGAATGTCCATGATGTGTTCCATGTTTCATTGATTAAAAGGTATATAAAGGATGTCGTTATTGATTATTTTGTATTGCAGGTGTAGAAAGAAGGAGAATTACAGCCAGGACCTCAGAGAATATTACAACAGAAGAAGCTCATGCTCAGGAATAGAGCCATCGAGAAATTTAAAGTGAAGTGGAAGTACTTCTATCTCGGTGAAGCTACATGGGAGATGGCGGATCAAATGTGGGTTATGTATCCTTTATTGTTTTATGGTTAAGGCAAAGAAGTTTTGCTTTGATGTTTGTTATATGTTTGGAATATGTTTTGGTATATGTACTTATGTATATGGATGTAAATACTGCCATGAGCTAAGTTATAAAGCTCCAATAAGAGGTATGGATGTTATATTGTCATGTTATCATGGTTTTTCTTTTGTGCAGGTTACTCATTGTACATACTGCATCGAGCTAGGTTATAAAGCTCCATGAGTAGTATGTTTTATTTTTAGCGGTTTTGTTGAGGTGTAGGTGTGGTTTAACATCAAGGATGGTGTTACTCAAGGGGGAGGGTTATGTAATAGAATCGAGAAAAATTTCATGTCATAAAATTTAATAAGGAAAAAATAAGACCACGTTTCAGGGACACTTATTCCAAGCTGAATGTTGGGAAATATATCCTAGTGGGAACCATTCGATATGTGTTTATGGCTAAGGAAATATGGAAAAGGCAATGGATAAAGAATTAAGGAGGAAAAAATTATTTTTGACACATTTATTTATGAAAATAAAGGAAATTAGGTGAAAAATAAGGTAAGAGGTCACAGGTTGCATGTAAGGAGGAAAATGAAGGAAATAGAGGTCTAATTGAAGAAAGGCTTCTAAGGATCAATTGGTACATTTTGTCAGTTCAGTTTTGGAGCTCTCATTATTCTCTCTCTCTCTGTCACACACTCTTGGATACTAGATTTTTCTTGGAGAATTTCAGCATTGAGCCAAGAAAGAGGAAAACAAGCAAAGGAAGGACAAGGATAGGAAAGGAAAGGAAAGGAAAGATCAAGAAAGGAAGAGCAGGATATAGCAGCTTCAATAGGAATACTTGTAGATAACATATTGCATGTGTGATTTCCTAGTTGGTTTGGACATGCATGACTTATGCATGTTGGTATTTGATTCTCTTGTTGTTGGTGGCATGTTTTTTTCGAGTTTTGATAGTGGATTTCAACCTTACCTTGTATTTTTCTGGATGCCATAGTGTGTTGGGATTTTGATTTCAGTTTTGAGATTTGGAATGGTCGGATGGATATTAGAATCTGGGGCGGAGTTGGTCTCAAGGAAAATTCCCAAAGGCCTAGGAATCTATTGACCGGCTTTGGTGGGATACACGGTAAACCTTGAGGGTGGTGTCTCCGTTTAGGGTATAGTGATCCGGGATTGGATTGCGATAAAACTTGAGAGACAGGGAGAAGGAAAATTCCTCAAGGATAATGATCAGAGCACTGGTTTTGGTGTGATCACAATAGGGTGAGGGTGGAGGTGGTATAACCTCTAGATTCCCTTGTTTGGTTTTGGATTGGTTTATCCATGAGATCCCACATTCATTGTTGGAATATGGCACGGGGTTGAATGGTTGAAGAGAGATTTGGCTCAACCATGTCTATGGTCGGGTGGTATGTGGAAGTCTTGAACCTAGTCGGTTATTGCCTATGTTTAATGGAAGCTAAGTTCTCTTTCTTTTATGTTAGAGTCGGTCTGTTCATCCCTCCGTCAGAGATCAAAATCTCTTTTGTTGCATTTCATTTTTAGGTGTCTCATTCATTTCAGTCATTTGCATTCTATTAGGAGCATCGGTCTTTTGACGGTAGGGTTTTGTCACTCATGTCCCTCATGTCATGTATCTGTTGGTCCATGTCTATTCATCAAAATCAATTTTAAAGTCATCCACAGTCCTGCTTGGTCTCTTGGTCAGCAAAGAGTCATTTCAGTCATTAGGTCTAGGGTTTAGTCTTCAAAGTGTCCAATAATGTCAGCAGGCACATGAGGGAGGCTCAAAATAAGTTTTCATCGCAAATTTTCATTGTCATATTGCTTGATTGTGACTTTTCTTCAAAACTCTGTTTTGAAGAAAAATCGTCATTTTGTCTTTTGTAATAAATGCCATGTATATTTTCAAAGTTTTTCAGTTGTGAAGATGTTCAGGCGCAGCCCTGGTCGCCTTTTCCAAATCCAATGCTAGCTATCCCTGCAAAACATAGACAAGAAATTCATCATCAGCTCAAAAAATCAAAAGGAAACAAGCAAAACAGAGTTCTCTTGTAAAAGTGCTAAAGTCTTCAAACAGTGGGTTTTCTAAATTAAAAATCGAATTCCATGCCATGAAAGATATTTTCATTGTTTCATGATTCATTGGCATAGCAAAGGTCAGCTTGGAGCCAAGAGAAATCATGGAGAAATCAGTTGGAGGGCGAAACTGTGTTTTGGAGGCCGAACTATTGACGAAATTACAGTCGCGACACGTTGAGAGGTGGTCACGGCGCATATAAAGTGCGCGACGCATAGAGCCGCCCACTGTAGTGTTGTTTTTGAATGTACGCGGTGCATATAAAGTGTGCGGCACACTGGGTTGTGTGCGCGGCGCACAGGGCCGACACACAAAAAAATTTGCCACTGTTCCATAAATTTAAACAACTCAATCTCCTATGCTCCGTGTAAGTCAAATAATCTTGCAATGGCCATTGAATAAGTGTTTGGTGTGGTTTTAGAAGGTTGGTTTGGAGAATTTGAATGTTAAACTTTAAACCCTATACTCATATCAAAAACTGCTCCCTTAGGGTTTGAATTTGAATGTCAAAATTTGACTTTGGTGCCAAAACACTCCAATTCCATTTCTCATCTGTGTTTCCCTTTCCCATCACTATCATATCATCATATAGCCCCTCTCCTATTCCCCTATATTCCAAAACCACTCATATCACTGATTCCCATTTATCCCTATCCCTCAATCCTTTCATTCCCATCACTTTCCCTTTCCTATATCACTTATAAAAATTCCCAAAATCCCAGTTTCCCAAATAGTCTAGTGATTGTCCTTTACCCCAAACTTTGTTAAATTCTCAAAGGACAAACTACCACTTGACAAGAATCCATTGTTCCCGCTGTCCTATTTCTCCCACAGTCCTTTTCCTTTGGCACACATTTGGCACATAGTTGGAAATCGAGACAAAGGCACCCAAATTCTCATTTTTTATCTCATACAAATCAGCATACACTTGGCATAGACTTTCAACACCATGGAGGCGGACACCGATACATTATATGACCAAGACAGTGACTCTACAACTGAAACTGCATGCACCAAGAAGGCATTAAGGCAGCGTAAAAAGTATGAAAAATTTCAAATCTTGGCCAAAGCTTCATTGGCTGAGCATAGCACTTGATAAGGAAACTTCAGTTCAAATTTCAGAGAATTTTGGAAAATTTTTGTCAATTTTGAATTATCTGGTCACAAAACAGATTTTCCTGCCTGACGCATAGCGCCACCTTGCGCGCACTTATAATTGGAAACTCTTCAGGGGGAAAACTTTGTATTTTTGGATTTTTTTATCAAAATTTATGCATGCTCAGGAATGGCCTAAGGATTTCATCAAGTTTTGGGTTGCCTAAAGGGTCAAAAAAGCCCAAAAAATGACCTTTCTGCCACTTTTTGCACCCACAGGAAGCAGTTTTGGGAGATTGAAGTTTTGGAGGGGAAAATGACATCCAAATCCAGAAATTCCACTTGGTTTGGAAATTAGACAGGTAGGGCTTTCCAACAAGCTATCATGAGCTCAATTTGGACTTCAGGAAGGGCCTCAAAATCAGCTCCAAAGTTGTGCTACACATAGATATTTTGGGCGCGGCGCATAGAGAAATTTAGCCTTGTTTTCACTCAGCAGCTCGAAATTTCGCCTAGTTTTGACAAATTTCACTTTTCATGTAACTCTTGATCTACTTGGATGTGATTTTATGACCATGATGTAACTTTGGCACATTTTTACTTGTTCTAGAAGATTCATTCACCAAAAAGTGAAATGTGGGTGAATGAATCAGTTTCCTAGCATATAGAGGCAAGTTGTTTCATTGCCTATTATTCAGTTCCTAGTTTAGATATGGTTGAAACAGCTCCTAGAATGATGAGCTCGACCCCTAGAGGCACGGTAATGGGTTAGGCTTGTCTATATGATGTATTTTCTCAGAAATTTTCAAAGGTTGGAGACTTGGGATTGCGTAGCACTTCATTGTACATCATTTCTGCATTTTTGGCAAAGGAAAGACCAGGGTTTTGCAGCACCTTTTGGGATCCTTGTGGCTCTGAATTTTTGATGGTGTTTTCCTCTATCTATTTTTAAGTTCACTGATGTTTATGTGTACCATTTCCCTTCTCTATTCTTCTTAAATTAAACAAATCAGTGTTAAAGGTGGAATTCAATAGCTTGCTTTGGTCTGCCTTCATTTTTGTTTAATTTTTCATGTTTTCATCTGTTTGAGGAGGACTCTCGAGACCCTCTTTCCCTCTTTAGCTCCTCACCAGTCTGATCCATCCATTCAATCAATATAAAGCATCAAAACTATTGCCCTCCTTGCCCCATTCAGAACTCTGCAAAAACTAGGCCTTATCCCCGCACCCAAAGCTGCCTTTCCCTTTGATCCAACAAAAACCCCCCAAATCAAACTCAAACTCCTTCATTTATATACCTAGCCTAAAATTAGCTTTTATTTCTGTCATATCAAGCCCTATTGATACATTTTTTCTGAGATTGACCTGGAGAGAGCCCTCTCCTGTTCTGGTAGGGCTAGCTACTAGACTAAGCGTGGTTTGATGTTACCCTGAACTCTGCCTTCCTTCAGCCTGAGGTAGATTTAGGCAATAACATAGTGGCGACCATATTGGGGAAGAAAAATTTGTTGTTCGCTTTATAAACTACAGATGGAGCCTGAAGTTATTCCAGGTAGCCTTCGAACTTCTCTTGCTCTATGAATGCATAGTAGATAAACGCTGCTTTAGTCAATCTCCGGTCTAGTTTATGAAATGAACATATGGTTTCCTCAGTGACATATAATCAAGTTCAGATTTGATGGTTGATGGTGGAAAACGATCAGACATAAGAAGGCTGAAATCATTCACCTGGTGACTCCAATGCAATGTAGAGACTCCATTGGAGGACTAACTCTTTCTTTGAGAAAATGGAAGGAACTTACACAAAGTTCAGGTATCTAAAGTGGAATGGCATTCAGGATATAGTCTGCTTTCTTATAAATTACTTCTTTTCTGTTCTTGAAGCTGTCATGAAAGTTTTTCAGAATTTGTTGTATGATAAGGGTGATCAAAATCTTCACTCGACCTATTCAAAAGGTGTAAATACTGAGTTTCCCTTTGATCCTGGCCTCCTTACTTTTCCCACATCCTATGATGACTCTATTCAGAGTGATGAGCCTAAAGAAAACAAAACTGATCCCGTAGCTCTTGTATATACTCCTACACCTTTTATAGTCCCAGATAGGTATAAACCTCTTGTTTTACCTTCTGTTCTCCATGCTTTCCCTACAAATTATTACCTATATTTGCCGAGATTTGATAGTGAATGTAACAATGTCAATGCTGAGAAACATGTGTAGAATGTTGAGTCTTTTCTTGACCTTTTTGAAGTTGATGAAGAGGATGTCAGTATTAGGCTTTTTGCTCTTTCTTTGCAAGGAAAAGTCAAGAGTTGGTTCAAAACCCTGCCTGATGCGAGCATCTCAGATTTTCAGTAGTTCGTCAAAGTTTTCCTTGACAGGTGGGTGATCAAACAGAACCTTTTCTTGATTATAGAAGAGTATAACCAGCTGAAAATACTACTAGGGGAGACAGTACAACAATTTTCTGCCAGATTTAACCAAGTATATTTTTCGATGCTAGTTGATATAAGACCTCCTCCTAGATCTGATCTCTTGCACTACCCAGGTGCCTTTGATCCGGAAATGGAGTTTCAGCTGAGAGAAAAGAATCTTGCAACAGTTGAAGAGATGCAGAATAGTGCAATAAATGTAGAGGCTCATTTGCTGATCCGAAGGGAAAAGTTGAAAGAAGAAGAAATGAAAAACATAGATCCAGAGAAATCGACATCTTTAGAGGTAAAGCTTGACATTTTAGTAAGTGCAGTGGAAGAGATGATGCAAAATATCACCACAAGGAATGAGTATAATGTTCAAGCCCATGGCTCGCTGATTGAAGAAGAACAAGTTGCTGGTCCAAAACATTTTGTTTCTTATCCCAGTTGTCATAGTGATTGTTTTATAGATCATTTTGAAGAAGAGAGAGATGTTGATATGATATGTATGCTTGATGATGAATTTTATACTGATGATTTGCCTTAATTTGACCAGTATGATGATGATTATGTTCTCCAAACAGAAACTAATCTTGTAGACAAATCAATAGCTAGTTTGTGGGAGGAAGAATTTCACTTTTATCAGCTTGAGTACAGTGATCAACCGATACATATCAGCTATGACAATGACGAGGAAAGTGAAGCAAATTTTGAAGTAAGTGAAGGATCTTTGCCTTTTTGTTTTAATTCATTTCAGTTCATCAGAGACAACTTCCATGCAATCAGAAATCAACTGCCAACAAGTCTTGATTTGGACCATCTTGAGGGCAATTAAAAACTTGTTCAAGACTTCTCATATCCCGATTTGCAACCCCTAAATGCCATTGATTGTCAAGTTGCAGATGAAGACATGGAAGCTGGAACATGTGATCAAATGATACAAGATGAATCTGTGCCATTTTGTTTTGAATCATTTCAGTTTTTGAAAGATTTTTCATTACAAAGCTCACACCAATGTTTGCAGTCATATGAGGAGATTGATAAAGGAGACTTTTGTTCTTTTTGGAATCAGCAACAGAGTTTGGTTATTCACGAATTTCAGGATCCTTTTGACATCTTGCTGCAATCACCAAAGAAAGACAGTGCAGATGTGAGGAAAAGTTTAATATCCAGCTATGAAGATTACCTGGACCAGAGCAGTAATGTGTTAATGGAAATTGATAGCTATGTTTATGAAGATCCTTTCGTATTATTCTTGAAGTCATCAAGTCAATTCATGCTTTGCAAGTTTATCAGCAGTCAACTTGATTCCAAATTTCCATGGGAGTTGCCTTTCGATTCTTCCCTTTTCCTGCACATCAGAAAGCATTTGGGAAGAAATCAAATAGCAGCCAAGATGCTTACATGGTTGCATTGGCTATTCCATTTCACTTGATCGGGTGGTGAAAAGAATAATTAGAGTAGGTTTGATGAATAAGCTCAATTATGAGCATCTTTCCAATTTGTTAGTTATGTTTTAGTTATGTTTGGTTTTATTGTAGTTTTTAGTTTTAGCCTTGAGTCAGAGTCAGTCTGCATAATGTCAGTTTTCGTGTTTTGACTCCATTGCCCAATGGATGAAGGCACTGTCTGCTTTTCCAAAGATTTGTAGTTCTTGGCACCTCCAAGGAGCTACCATCCCCATTGGAGCCAATGTTAGAGTCGGTCTGTTCATCCCTCCGTTAGAGATCAAAATATCTTTTGTTGCATTTCATTTTTAGGTGTCTCATTCATTTCAGTCATTTTCATTCCATTAGGAGCATCGGTCTTCTGACGGAAGGGTTTTTTCACTCATGTCCCTCATGTCATGTATCTGCTGGTCCATGTCTATTCATCAAAATCAATTTTAAAGTCATCCACAGTCCTGCTTGGTCTCTTGGTCAGAAAAGAAGCATTTTAGTCATTAGGTCTAGGGTTTAGTCTTCAAAGTGTCCAATAATGTCAGCAGGCACATGAAGGAGGCTCAAAATAAGTTTTCATCGCAAAGTTTCATTGTCATATTGCTTGATCGTGACTTTTCTTCAAAACTCTGTTTTGAATAAAAATCGTCATTTTGTCTTTTGTAATAAATGCCATGTATATTTTCAAAGTTTTTCAGCTGTGAAGATGTTCAGGCGCAACCCTGGCCACCTTTGCCAAATCCAGTGCCAGCTATCCTTGCAAAACATAGACAAGAAATTCATCATCAGCTCAAAAAATCAAAAGGAAACAAGCAAAACAGAGTTCTCTTGTAAAAGCGCTAAAGTATTCAAACAATGGGTTTTCTAAATTAAAAATCGAAGTCCATGCCATGAAAGATATTTTCATTGTTTCACGATTAATTGGCATAGCAAAGGTCAGCTTGGAGCCAAGAGAAATCATGGAGAAATCAGTTGGAGGGCGAAACTATGTTTTGGAGGCCGAACTGTTGACAAAATTACAGTCGCGGCGAGTTGGGAGGTGGTCGCGGTGCATATAAAGTGCGTGGCGCATAGAGCCACCCAATGCAGTGTTCTTTTTGAATGTGCGCAGCGCATATAAAGTGCGCGATGCACTCGGTTGTGTGCGCGGCGCACAGGGGCGACACACAAAATTTTTTCCACTGTTCCATAAATTTAAACAACTCAATCTCCTATGCTCCGTGTAAGTCAAATCATCTTGCAATGGCCATTGAATAATTTTTTGGTGTGGTTTTAGAAGGTTGGTTTGGAGAATTTGAATGTTAAACTTTAAACCCTATACTCATATCAAAAACTGCTCCCTTAGGGTTTGAATTTGAATGTCAAAATTTGACTTTGGTGCCAAAACACTCCAATTCCATTTCTCATCTGTGTTTCCCTTTCCCATCACTGTCATATCATCATATAGCCCCTCTCCTATTCCCCTATATTCCAAAACCACTCATATCGCTGATTCCCATTTATCCCTATCCCTCAATCCTTTCATTCCCATCACTTTCCCTTTCCTATATCACTTATAAAAATTCTCAAAATCCCAGTTTCCAAAATAGTCTAGTGATTGTTCTTTACCCCAAACTTTGTTAAATTATCAAAGGACAAACTACCACTTGACAAGACTCCATTGTTCCCGCTGTCCTATTTCTCCCACAGTCCTTTCCCTTTGGCACACATTTGGCACATAGTTGGAAATCGAGACAAAGGCACCCAAATTATCATTTTTTATCTCATACAAATCAGCATACACTTGGCATAGACTTTCAACACCATGGAGACCGACACCGATACATTATATGACCAAGACAGTGACTCTACAACTGAAACTGCATGCACCAAGAAGGCATTAAGGCGGCGTAAAAAGTATGACAAATTTCAAATCTTGGCCGAAGCTTCATTGGCTGAGCATAACACTTGATAAGGAAACTTCAGTTCAAATTTCAGCAAATTTTGGAAATTTTTTGTCAATTTTGAATTTTTTGGTCACAAAATAGATTTTCCTACCCGACGCGTAGCGCCACCATGCGCGCGCTTATAATTGGCAGCTCTTCAGGGGGAAAACTTTGTATTTTTGGATTTTTTTATCAAAATTTATGCATGCTCAAGAATGGCCTAAGGGTTTCATCAAGTTCTGGGTTGCCTAAAGGGTCAAAAAACCCAAAAAATGACCTTTCTGCCACTTTTTTCACCCACAGGAAGTAGTCTTGGGAGATTGAATTTTTGGAGGGTAAAATGACATCCAAATCCAGAAATTCCACTTGGGTTGGAAAGTAGATAGGTAGGGCTTTCCAACGAGCTATCATGACCTCAATTTGGACTTTGGGAAGGGCCTCAAAATCAGCTCCAAAGTTGTGCTATGCATAGAGATTTTGGGCGCGGCGCGTAGAGAAATTTAGCCTTGATTTCACTCAACAGCTTAGAATTTCGCCTAGTTTTGACCAGTTTCACTTTTTTATGTAAATCTTGATCTACTTGGATGTAATTTTATGACCATGATGTAAATTTGGCACATTTTTACTTGTTCTAGAAGATTCATTCACCAAAAAGTGAAATGTGGGTGAATGAATCAGTTTCCTAGCATATAGAGGCAAGTTGTTTCATTGCCTATTATTCAGTTCCTAGTTTAGATATGGTTGAAACAGCTCCTAGAATGATGAGATTGACCCCTAGAGGCATGGGAATGGGTTAGGATTTTCTATATGATGTATTTTATCAGACATTTTCAAAGGTTGGAGACTTGGGATTGCATAGCACTTCATTGTACATCATTTCTGCATTTTTGGCAAGGGAAAGACCAGGGTTTTGCAACACTTTTTGGGATCCTTGTGGCTCTGAGTTTTTGACAGTGTTTTCCTCTATCTATTTTTAATTTCACTGATTTTTATGTGTACCATTTCCCTTCTCTGTTCTTCTTAAATTAAACAAATTAGTGTTAAAGGTGGAATTCAATAGCTTGCTTTGCTCTGCCTTCATTTTTGTTTAATTTTTTATGTTTTCATCTATTTGAGGAGGAATCTTGAGACCCTCTTTCCCTCTTCAGCTCCTCACCAGTACGATCCATCCATTCAATCAATCTAAATCATCAAAACTATTGCCCTCCTTGCCCCAATTAGAACTCTGCAAAAACTAGGCCTTATCCCCGCACCCAAAACTGCCTTTCCCTTTGATCCAACAAAAACCCCCCAAATCAAACTCAAACTCCTTCATTTATATACCTAGCCTAAAATTAGCTTTTATTTCAGTCATCTCAAGCCCTATTGATACATTTTTGCTGAGATTGACCCGCAGAGAGCCCTCTCCTATTCTGGTAGGGCTAGCTACCAGACTGAGCGTGGTTTGATGTTACCCTAAACTCTGCCTTCCTTCAGCCTGAGGTAGATTTAGGCAATAACATTTTATACTTGTTAATATATGGATTTAATGGTTGTTATCTTACTATTATTTCCATGGTTTTATTATGGTTATAAGCATGGTTAAATGATTGGTTCATGTCATGTTTATCTCATGTATTTACTTGTAATTGTTAAAATAATGGATGCAAGACCTAATTTATGTCATATCTTTTCAAGGAAGAGGGCAGTGATCCTTCTTGTAATTTTTCTTAAGATTTTTTAGTCATTCATTCTATTTCTTATATCCTAAACCTTTAGATTTCATTCATGCCAAGTGTTTGAGATAATGTTAATCTTAGTTGGGGATGGTCATGCCTAGTCCTGGAGTTAGTTTTTGGTCATTTGGCATTGTCATCATGTTTTTATAGATTTATGAAAGCTACAAGAATTTTTGGGAAGTGTCCAAGATTTTGGGCTTAAAAAAAGTGCCTTAAATCCTGTGGACACAGGCATAGGTATGGGCAATTAAGTTCCTGGATGCACAAATGCCTATGTCATGGGAGTGTCCAAGGACTCTTAGATGCACCCTTTCCCATATCAAGGGAGGTCCAGGGTTTTGAAGGCTTAAAAATTAGTGGGACCCAGGGGAAAGTCAACTTGATGACTGAGATAGCCTCTGGGGTCCTGTAGCAGGTGTAGGGAGCCCGTGTTATGGTTTTTCCACGTTGATTCCACTTCCTTAAAGTCACCAAGGAGGTTGAGTCTTCTCTTAACTGCCCTCATCTCATGTTTTCCCTGGTTGGACCGTTACTTGGGTATATTTGAGGGGACGTGTACATTACAACTATCATCAATAAGAAGAATCAATAATATATTAATAAGAGCCAAGAGAATCTTCTGCACCTTTCTAAAGTTGCACCTAGAAAGTTTTGGTGGAATGTGCTTGTTCGTAAATAAAAATATAATCATTTGATCCCATTAGAGAAGTGTGGTGTCTATCTTAAGAAGTTGTAGGGCACCCTAGACATCATAGACACCATTGTTAACACTCCTATTAAGGAAGATATATTTTCTCCTTAAGACGTTGAATCTAGGATTAATAATCTCACTAATGGGAAAGCTAAATATATTGAAAGATACCAAGCTGAGATCTTCAAAATTGAAAGACCTAGCCTCATTCCCCATCTCCACAAGCTTCTTAATTTGGATGTAAAACATGGCTTCCCTAAGCATTGGATGCAAAGCCTTATTGCTCCTATCTTTAAAAATGGGGAAAAGGTTGTTCCCTCTAACTATGAGACCATTAGGATTAGCCACATCTTAACCAAACTTTATCGGCTCATTTTGGGAAAGAAAATTAGTCGTTGGCTTTAAATACATGGTAAAAGAGCTAAAAGGAACGCTGGAATTAGGGGAATTTTGAGGTCTAAAATGGGCCTCCTAAGGAAATTATAAAATAATATGAAAATAATAAAATAAGATTAGATTACATCATCAAATTTTAGAGGGAAAAAATAAAAAACTACTTTTTCAACTTATCTCCCTATGGCTTTGCTCAAATTTCGAGTGGTAACACTCATTGGATGAAAAATTCAATTCCTTATCCTAGGATTACCCATGTAGCATACTTTTCATGGACCCTTCTACACGAAAAATGAGAAATACATGAAAAACATGATTGCACTCATGTTTTTTCATGTATTTCTCATTTTTCATGTAGCAGGGTCCATCAAGAGTATGCAACATAGGTACTCTTTGGATGAGGAATTAAATTTTGCATCCAACGAGTACTCCCACTCCAAATTTGAGCAAAACCTTATGGGGATAAGTTGAAAATAAAAGTTGAAAAAGTAGTTTTATTATTTTATTATTTTTTAATGTTTTTACTTTTTAACCCAAAAAATGGTGAATCATCCCCCATGTTTGACATAATCATCTTGAATCCTATTGGTTCTTATAAATTTTATTTTGGTTGTACATTTTTCTTAGGAGGCCCATTTTAGACCTCAAATATTCTATGATGTTTCAGGAGATATCACTCGACTATCAACCATATTATCACTCTCAGGATCATTGCCAAGGAATGTTGCAATAGTAAAGTTGATCTATTATGTGTCTTTTTAAACTTTAGAAAATCCTTTGACACTATTCCTCAAGATAAGATTTGGAAAATACTTTATGAGATAATGGTTCCTCCTGAGTTGAGTATTGTTGTGATTCGCCTCTACAAGACAATTGTTGCAAGCTTAGATGAACGAATGGCATTCTAAATATATTAATTGCAATATAGGGGTTAATCAAGGATGTCCCCAATCCCATACCTTTTTTTCATTTACATCAATAAGTTAGAGGCCTATTTGGAAATCATGGGTTGCAAGGGAACCAATCTTGTTGGTATTATAATTACTCTTATCCTTTATACCGATGATATCGTTCTTCTTGCAAGAAGCCATGAGGACCTAGACAAGCAGATTAAGACTCTTCATGACTACTTCTCCAAGATGGGTATGATGGTTAATACCGACAATAATAAAGCCATGATAATTAAATCCAAAAATATCACCCATGAAAATTTCATCTATGATACCAATTTCTTATAATATGTCTCTTCATATAAATATTTAGGTAATGACATTCCTTGTTAGCCTAGCTGGAATTACAACATTTATAAAATGATTATTGGAGGCTGGAAAACTTGTTATGAGCTTGAAAATAGTTCTAAGGCAACCGATGTTTGTATTTGGAGTAAAAAAAGGTTCCTATTTGAGGCCCTTGTCAACCCTGTTGTCTTATATGTATGTGAAGTTTGGGGTTGCAGTATATCTAGAGAGTCATGGAGAAATATTGAGATGATTCAAAATCAATTCATAACCTACAATCTCAAGATCAAGGGGAATACCCCCTATCTTATCCTCCTAATCTAATTTTTCCTCTTCCCCATTGAATGCAAGGCTATGTTTAAGTATCTGATGTATAAGAATAATCTTTACAACATGGAATCCAAGAGGCTTCCTAAAATTGCTTCTAACTTTAGTCAAAACCACCAGCTCCGCCTCAAGTGTGAGTGGCATAAAGATGTTATGAAACTAGCTCACAAAATAGAATAAAAGACAAATAAATGACTTAGAAATTAGCCTATTCTAGGGGGAAACCTCCTTTACATTACATAAATAAAAAATTATTGGATGATACAAATGAAAAAAACTCCTTTCTATATATAAGAGTCCAATGGGTCACAATATAATCCTAGATGACATAATAATAACAGTGTAAGGGCACAACAATGATAATAGTGGGCTTCTAAGGGGAAATAACAATATGGGGATTTCATGGGCACAACATTAACAATAAGGGGGATATACTAATAATAACAATAAGGGGATATACTAGTATTATAGGGAACTAGCATGCCCCTCTCCTTCAAAAAAGTGTTTTCCTCAACACTTGATTAGTTCTAGATGCTTCTATATAAAATTCTCATCCTCCCATGTCAAATCTTCAGTGGGTAAGTTCTTCCATTTGATGACATACTCTGAAATTGATTGATTTCTTAGCTGCCGAGATCTTGTTTTTGTGACTGCTTCATGTTCCAATATGATTTTTCCTTCTTCTTCAAGTTCTGTCAATATCGTTTGAAGTAGGAACTTGTCACCTATAACCTTCTTTAGGCGTGAAACATGGAAAAATGGGTGCACTCGAGAAGATGTAGGATCCTCCAATGTGTATGCCGTAGTACCAATATTTGCAACACCTTATAAGGACCATAATACTTTGGTGATAATTTATTATCCTTTTTAGCTTGCTTGAGGGACATTTTTTTGTATGGTTGTAGCCATAAAAATACCCAGTCGCCTACATCAAACATATTTCACTGCGATGTTGATCTTCCTTTTGTTTCATTCAATTCCACTCCAAAGTGAGGTTATCGTTTAAGATTTGGAGAACTGTTTGTTGATTCTCGATCTGATCTTCCACTGCTTGAGCCTTAGAATTTTCTCTTAAAGATGATCTGAAGGATGGTGGATGATATCCATAAAGTGCCATAAATGGGGTCATTTTTTCTTTAGTATGGAAGGAAGTGCTATACCACCATTCAGCCAAAGGTAACCACTCGACCCATTGTGTTTGTTTATTATATACAAAGCAAGGAAGATATCCTTCCAAACATTTTTTCACTATCTCAGTTTTCCCATCAGATTGAGGATGACATGATGAGCTATGAGCTAATTGAGTACCCAAACAAGAAAATAATTTCGTCCAAATTTTTCCTGTAAAAATGGGATCTATTTTGGTTACAATGATCTTTGGGTTTCCATGTAGCTTTTGAATTGTTTCCATAAATGCAGTAGCAACTGTGATAGCTTTAAATGGATGAGATATTGCACAAAAGTAAGTCTGTCAACTACCACGATGAGGAAAGTATTTCCTTCTGGCTTGGGTAAACCTGTGATAAAATCCATTGAAACCTCCTCCCAATGTTGGTTGGGAATGGATAAAGGTTGTAACGGAACTGGGATCTTAATTGTCTCAACTTTATTTTGTTGGAAAACCAAACATTGTGCCACAAACTTTTGAATATCAGATTTAAGGCCATTACAAAAATATTCCTTCTTGATCCTGTGGTAAGTTTTTAAAAATATTGAGTGCCCTCAAAGGGAGAGGTGTGCAATTCCAAAAGAATATTTTTTTTGAGTTGGAAATTCTTACAAATATATAAGCGATCTTTGTACCATAATGAATCATTTTTCCAGCTAAATGTTTCAGATGTACTAGGATCTTGCTGCAAAATTTGAATGAGTGTCCACACCTCTTCATCATTCTTCCATTCATCCCTTGCTTCAGTTATCCACTCAGGTTGGATAATAGAAATGGCACAAAGCAATGCTTCCACATCCTCATACTTTCTTGAGAGTGCATCTAAAACAACATTTTTCTTCCCTTTTTTGTATATGATTTCAAATTCATAACCCAACATCTTTGTGACCCATTTTTTCTGCTCTTCTGCATAAAATATTTGTTCCAAAATGTATTTAAGACTATCATGATTTGTTTTTACCTTGAAGTGTCTTCCCATTTGGTAAGGTCGCCATTGTTTTAGTGCATGTAGTATTGCCAACATTTCCTTCTCATAAATAGGTTTTTGTAAATACTTTCCTTTGATTGGACGACTTTCAAAATAAATGGTTCTTCCTTCTTGCATTAAAACTGCACAAATTCTATTTCCAGAGGCATCACATTCCACAATGTAAATTTTTGTGAATTCTGGCGTAGCTAAGATCGGTGCTTGGCACATTGCCTCTTTAAGATGTTCAAAGGCCTTAATTGTTTCTGGAGTCAAATATAATGTATCTTTCTTTAGTAATGATGTTAGAGGTGCCGATATTCTCCCATAATTTTTAACAAACTTGTGATAATACCTTGTTAACCCCTGAAATCATCAAAGATGCTTTATTCGTGTGGACTTTTCCATTCTTTAATGAATTTAATTTTGTTAGGGTCTACCTTAACACCCTCATGAGATACACTATGACCCAAATATTCCACCTCTTTTACTCCAAAGAAACATTTGGAGGTTTTTGCATATAATTGTTTCTCCTCCAATAGTTTGTGTACCCTATCAACATGTTGACCATGATCCTTCCAATACTTGTTGTAGATTAATATATCATAAAAAAAAATAACAAAATTTTCTAAGGAAGGGTTTTAAAATGGAATTTATCAAAATTTGAAATGTGGAAGGTGCATTAGTAAGTCTGAAAGGCATGACCAAAAATTCATAATGATCCTCATGAGTTTTGAATGTTGTTTTCGAAATTTCTTCAGTATTCATTCTAATTTGATGATGTCATGAATGAAGATCCAGCTTGGTGAAGTAAATTGGTCCATGTAATTCATCCAATAATTCATCAATGACAAGGATGAGAAATTTATCTTTCATAGTGAGCTTGTTGAGCTCCCTATAATCCATAAAAATACACCATGATCCATCCTTCTTGTGCACCAATACTATTGGAGTAGAGAAAGAACTTTGAGTAGGTTGAATTATACTAGCCTCTAGCATTTCTGCAACCATACGTTCAATCTCACTCTTTTAAGCATAAGGATATTTTTAAGGCTTGATGTTTGGAGGAATAATTCCATGAATAAAATGAATAGCATGATGATCACGAATAAGTGGGAGTCCTTTGGGAGTTTCAAATACCTTGGAATGGTTGTAAAATACTTTTTGGAGATATGGAGATATAGATGATTTTGATGTTTGAACTTCTAGTGAGAATAATTGTGAAATTATGCCTCGTTTTTATTTCTTTAGAAGCTTTGTCATGACATTAAAGATGATTATCTTTCTTGGCTTCCTTGCGATACCCCGTAATTAAAATTCCTTTCCTTCTAAAAAAAATAAAGAAAATTTCTCGAAAATTAAAAGATACCATACCAAAGATTGTAACCATTGTACTCGTAGTACAACATCAGCACCACCCATTGGAATGGAGAGAATTGGAATATTCAATACATATTTTCCAATGGTTAGATTGATATTATGGAACTTTCCAGAGAAATTTATAGTTCCTCCATTTGCAACCATCACTTGACACTCTCGTGCTGGGTATAAGAAGAAATTCAATTCCTTACCTACCTTACAATGAATAAAATGATGGGTACTACCTGAATCAATCATCACTATTAATTTTTTCTTCTTGATATGTCCTTCTATATTGAGAGTTTGAGGAATGGTAATTCCTGCCAATGCATTACAAGATATGGCCGGATTCATTTCTTCTTCCTCTAGGGTTGTTTCTTTGTGTATATCCTCTTCTTTTGAAGTTTCTTGTTTCTTTTATTCCTCTTCTTCACAATCTATGTAAAATATTTTTTCCTCAGCACACTTATGACCTTTAGTGTATTTTCTATCAAAACTAGAGCAAAGCCCTTTTTCTCTTTTTTATTCCAATTGTTGTTTTTTCAAACTTATAGGTTTTGGAAATCTAGGAGTAGAAACACTTCCATCTTTAGAGTTGTGAGTGGTAGGATTCCTTGTCGCCATAATTTTTCTTTCAATTTTTCATGCCAACCTGAATGCCTTCTCCAATGTATCAGGTTCCCAAAGGAGAATCTCATGTTCGATGTTATACTTTAAAGTCCTTATGAAGACATCAACCTTGTGCTCCTATGGAATACTCTTTACCATTATATTAAATTTCTGGAAGTCCTCAATGTGCTCCACCATTGAACCCTTCTGTTTGAGATTTATCAATTGGCTAAATAAGGTGTTGCTCTTTGTATCCTCATAATGTGCTATCATTTCCTCTATAAAAATTGAACAAGTGACAATTTTTTACGAGAGAAAAGCCATCGATACCATAAAATGTATTGGGTTCTAAATATAAAGTTGCAATGCACACTTTTTGCATGTTTTTCACATTATGGAGATCAACGTATTGCTCCATTTGTAGTTTCCATGTTACAGGATCCTTTCCATCAAAATTCCTCATATTGACCTTTGGAATATGGTGGGTCTTCAATCCAACATTAGAGTCTATGAAATCATTATTAACATTTTTTTTTTCTAATCATGAGTTTCCTCTACTACCTTTTTGCCATTAGGAATCATTTCTTCTAGCGAATTTAAACCTTCCATGTTTTCTTTTAGATCATTCTTCATGTCTTCCATATTGCCTTTCGGTTTTTCTTATATACCATCCATATTAGCTTCCATTCCTTTCTTCAAAACATCCATCTTAGCTTCCATGCCTTTCTTCAAACCATCCATCTTCGCTTCCATTTCATTTTTGGTTTCTTTTTGCGAGAGAGAAATTTGTTGCACTTGGTCTCGTAATTTTGACATATCATGTTGCACTTCTTCCTCTTCATGCGTCATAGTAGAGATTTCTGAGGGCTTAATGGGCATGGAATTATTTTTGGTAGGCATTATAGAACTCAATACTAGTATCTATGCTTCAATATTCCCTTGGAATCACTTCAAACTGTTTTATCAAACAAAAGTTATGCAATTATTTTTTTACAATACACACCTTTTTCTTGCTTTTAGGAGCTTGACCTTGAAATGGTTGTAACTCTATAATTTCATATCTCCAAGATTTGAAATTTGGTCCTATTCTAGCCCTCTAAATATTGTTTCCAATTCCATAGGTCAAACCTAATTTGGATTCTTCAAGATAATGTTATGCCCAATCTTCCACAATAACCTAATTATAGGATGGTTCAATAGAGCGAACTTGTAAGGCGTGACATGTGTTAATATTTTGACCTTCGACTTTGAAATTGATACTAAAGAAAATAAAGTTCGTGCAATTTTGGTCACTTTTTACATAATTCCAATCTGATGTCTGGAACGAAAGTTATGACGATTTTCCCTTAGCTACTTGATTGAGATGAAATTATGGAGTCTGCAAAAACCCTAAATTTCGCAGATCATATTCCGAAAATATAGCGAAACAATATCAAAATTTTTTACAAGACATTGCTCAGGATTTCGGCTCAAATGGGTTTTTTAAAGCTTCTGAACCTTCGTAGAAAAAAAGTTATAGCGACAATTCCACGATGACGTATCTGCAACAATGAAACCCTAGAATCCAAAGCTCTGATACCAAATGTTATGAAACTAGCTCACAAAATAGAAGAAAAGAGAGATCAATGACTTAGAAATCAACCTCTTCTAGGGGGAAACCTCCTTTACATTACATAAATGAACAATTATTGGATGATATAAACGAGAAAACCCCATTTCTATATATTAGAGTCCAATGGGTCACAATATAATCCTAGTCGACATAACAATAACAATGTAAGGGCACAAAAATAATGATAGTGGGCTTCTATGAGTCACAACAATAACAATAAGGGGACTACATGGGAACAAAAATAAAAATAAGGAGGCTATATTAACAATAAAAATAAGGATATACACTAGTATTATAGGGACCTAGAAAATGATGCCCAATATTGGGTCAACCATTGGGGGATAAATGATGAGATCATACTGGGAAGAAAGGATAGTGTCAAAGATACTATCACCTCCAAATTTGAGGATAAAATATTGGATAATAAGGAGATGGAGGGTAAAAGTAATCTAATATATTATAAGTGTTGAGCGATGGAAAAGGTATGAATTTGCCATTTATTTTTTTATCTTTTTCCTTTAATCATAACTCCTTTGTATTCTAAAATGGTAATATATCGAAGAATTATAATGGAAATAACGATATTAGTGATTATTGCAAATTAACTAAATATTGTCCTTTCTTCTATACAGAAAATAGAAGAAATGGGAAGCCACCATTCGAGAGGAAAGGACAAAGAAGAAGTAACTGTTGTTCCTTCAACAGGAAGCCATATCCAGACAAGAAGATCGAAATCGAAGCGCACAATTAAAGAAAAGAAAGGAACAACGCGGCTTCAGCACAAGAGGACAAAACGATAACTGGAGATAGAAGATAGAGCGAATCCCTTAGATCTTTCAATCCTAAGGGATCACTGCTTCAAAGCTTATTTGTATTTCTTGTTTTGTCCGCCTAGCTGTTATAAAAGGACAATGCTTGTAGAAATCAAAGAGCATGTATTATCATTATTCAGATTTCCTTTTGTATTTTCACTTTGTTCACCGACTCTCTTTGGTTAAAACTGAGTGCGATTGCCTGTGAAATTTGTTACATATGATTAATATATAATTCGGTTGCCATTCCATTATTTGATACTGGAGTAGCTCGGCGGTGCTTCACTAGCAGCTAAGGGCTCGGCCCCGGTGGATCCACTTGCTATTTGTACCATTACTTTGCAATTCCAGTTGTGTAATGGCTTGCTTTAATGTTAATTTTATCTAGTCGCATTGCTTTACAGATTCCATGTTTGATAGCTTACTATTTCAATATTTTATGGAATTGGTTTATTGCATAAGCTGTGATTGAATTGCGTTGATGTCCTTTCCACCATAACAAGATTATTATTCTTTGTAACTTGTGTTCATATGCTTTTCAAATATAAAGCTTCGCTATTCATTCTAGAATTTGCTGTTCATTTCCATTAAATAGCTTTGCTGATCATTTATTTCCTGCAAGTATTTGGTTTTTCTTTGGAATGTTATTGCAAAGAGTGTGTTTCTTCCATTTCCATTAGCAGCATTATTTAACTCAGTTATCATTTCCAATTAGTTACTTTAGTGTGGAGTGTAAGATCAACAACTGTAAAGGACATTGGCTATCACTGTCTAAGTTCTCAGATTGAGGATCTTGTTTATGTTTGATTTCATTTACATCAGTTGACAGAGGAAAGAGTTATTACTATTGCATCCTTGACTGATGATTGTTGAGTGAATAATTGATTTTTAGAGCATTAAGTTTCATGTCATTGTAATTAGATTCCATATTCAAACATCCATTTACTCTTGTATTTGAAACACTGTACTGCAAATTGGAAAGCATTACTCTTAGATCAAATTTCCGCCTCAGATTGAGTACACTCTTGAGATAAAAAATTGTGCCTGGATTGATAATTAATGTAGGATAAATAGGAGTTAAAAAGACACCTTTTATACCTCAACAATAAGGAGGTGATAAAATTCACTCTTTATGACCACATATATACATATGCACATTTTCCCAACCGAAAAATAAAAGGATGTGATGCCTGTATCAACAACAAGGGAATATAGAAGCTCACACCTCCACCCTCAAAGTAGTACTAGGATTCACTTCCTTCCTAGGAAGTCTAGAATCCACTGTCATAGTCAAAGTATGCATCCAATGTCTAGTGCTGCAATATTGTGCTATTGTAGCATCAATGAAAAATTATCGACTCATTGTTCCAAGGTACACTCCAAATGTGCGTCCGATTCCATCTATAATTTCTAATGACCCAAACGAATCCATCCTTGGTTATACACAGTCCCTCGGGAAATCCGGTCACCCCTTCCACACTGTCACTCAACTTCCAAGTTCCGTTGGCACCCCCATCCCGGGAAGTCCATCCCTTGGCAAGGATTCCTTGAATCGGAAGTTGAAACAACCAAGGCATATACTTGCCTCAAAACCATCATACCAGTCATAACATGCTCATGGAAATCAATGGACACTATTGGGTACCAGTGTCCCACAATGGCCCTGCTCCTACAGTGCTTTACCAACACACTTATGATTGTTTTAATTCCTTTTGTTATCTTTGTTAATTCTTGCAGTCAATTCCAATCACCTAGCCATCCATTTCCATGCTTCCTATACCAAGCACATAATTTCCATTAAATTCAAAATAAATTTAAATAAATTCAAATCATACCTCATTAGTAGCTCGTCAATAAGGTACACTTGCAATCATGTTTACTTCCTGTCACATCAAGTCAAACTAGTTGTTTGATCAAATCATCATGTATAAACATATCATATTTGGTTAACTCAAAAAAAAACCATCATACATTAAAATCATCACATGAAACCACCATAAACGATAATCATAAATCACAGGTAACCATCATAAGTCAGAATCATAGATCACATGCATTAAAAAACTAAAATAAAATATTGATACTTATCCTTCATCTATCGATTTCCACACCTAACAAGCACCCAATTCCCTTTCTCCTCACGTACACATACACACAATGTACATCAAAACACATACATCAAATCAAGGCTTCCAACAACACAAAATAAATACACCCACACCCGGCATATAATACAACACAATATATACGCCTGTATCGAGTGTACAACACAATACATGTACATACACATACATCTGGCGTACAACAAAACACAACTCATACCCATGCCATGATACCACGACTACACCATGCACATACATAGTACCACAGGTCCAGAACAAAAAATCTACGACATGCACACAATACCACATGTATACCAGTACCATATGTACAACATGTACACAGTACCCCCTATACACAACACTACCTGCACAATGTGTGCACAATGTCACATATAAATGACACCACCTACACATCATGTATACAACACCAAATGTACACCGCACCTCCTATACAATGTGTACACAATACCACCTACATAACACCACATGCACGACATGTGCATGACACTGCATATACACAGCGCCACATGCACGACATGTACATGGCACCACATGAACAATAATGGGCCTCTAAATTAGACATAAAATAAGGCCCATCTAACATCTCTTAGGCCCATATACCTTCCTTATGCACATAAAAATATATATTAAATCTCTTCTTATGCACTTAATAATGTTTTGTTATGCTTTAATATTTTCTTAGGAAGGTATAAAGGTAATTGCATATTTGTGCCTAATATTGGTTAATTTTGTAGAATATTGTGAGAATATTGGGTAGATTATGCAGATTTGGAGAAGGAGATGATTTAGGGACTTTCTCCCTGCCACTGGAAGATCAATATTGAAGAATAAATGAGAACAATATCATGAAATTAGGGAGAAAACTTGGAGAGATTCAAGGGGGTTTTTCACCCTCCTTAACTCTCAAAGGCAGCCAAGCAACTCAAGACCAAGTGCACTCCAGCCATACTTCACTTGGAGTCTCCAGTAATTCGAATTCCAAGAGGCAACCAAGCAACTGAAGATGAAGAGCACTCGATCTATGTTTAGTCCAGTGAACTCAATCCCCATTTTGAAGGGAGTTGTTGGTAGTTTCCCTATAGAATAAATAGAGCAGAGCTAGAGTTAGAAAGGGGTTAGTTAGTTAGTTAGTCAGTGATTTGATTCCATTCAGAACTTTTGCTGCAAGCTATTAGGATTTTTCTATTTAATACCTTTGGGATGTAATAAGATTTCATTTTGACTGCAATGAGTAGACATACTCCATTTTATTGATTTAATTCCAGAGAGTTGGGCTCGTGGGTTAGGCCCCAACCCATGTGCCTTAGCTTCTCTGCTATTTTTATTATTTCCTTTCTGCCATTAAGTTAGTTTTCTTTCTGTCCTTCAAATTAGTTTTTCTTCTATTAGTTTCATTGCTGCTTAGTTGTTGCTTTCGGTGTACCCTTGTAGTTTTTATTTTCTTATGAGTAATAAAGTAGAGGAGAAAAACTCCCAAAGTTGTGTCCAAGCCTCCCCCTCTCATCTCTATCAATAGAGCTTGAGGAGGGTGAACCTTTCCACAGACTCAAAAATTGATTATGTTATGCTTCCATTCCCTCCTATTTTCCACTTCTTTTAATTGTTTTATGTACCTTTTTCTTTACCTAATGCACTTAGCCCTTCAAAGCCTTATTTCTCTGTTTTAATTTTTCACGACCACCTTATTATTTTTATGAAAAACACATGAAAACCCATTCCAAACCACCAAAAGCTAGACCTTCGCCTTTGCTCCTTAAGAGTCCCACCACCATACATTGCAATCACACTTCACAGCTCTTAACATTTACTGTCAACAATTACCACTCGTTCCTTTCTATTGTGATATTGCGAAATTGCAAATTGCATTTCGCACCACTTACCTTTTTCCTCTAATACTTGCCACTCTCCTTTGCTAATTGCTTGCCTTATTCCTTCGTTCTATCAGTCACCGTCTTCAGACTCGTTTTAACAAAAAAACACTGGAAAACCTTCGAAAACCTGACCTCCGAATTCCTCCTCGAGACTCCCACCATCGTACGTCGCACTTCGCAGATCGCAACATTTAAATGTTTAATTTAAATCTTACTGCCCTTTCATTTTGATTGCGAATTTGAAAAATCAAAAATCACAACTTTTCCCTTTCTTCCTTTCACCGCCACATCATCTGCATCGCAAATCGCAGCCTGCAACCTTTACCGTATCGCAAATCGCACTTCGCTAAACTTACCATATCGCACATCGCAACCCACAAATTTTCCCTTTTTCCTTTCATCGCCACGTCATCCCCATCGCAATCGCCTCCCACAAAATTTACCACATCACACTTCGCACATTTTAGTTTGCTCTCGTTAAATCCTTACCGCTATCCGTTTAAACTTGCGAAGTTGCGATTGCGATATCACACATCGCAATGTTTTCCTCCATCGCATCTCTGCCATCGAAATATTCAATTTATTCCACTCCAAAGCCTTTTTGCGCTATAATAAAGTTCTAATAAGGTTTTAAACCCCCTCTTTCCACTTCTAAGCCTTTTTATATTATCTCCGCTCCAAATTCATTTCTCACGTTATAATCAAGTTTTCTATGGTTTTAACCCCCTTCATTCCACTTCCAAACCTAGTTTCATATGTTGAACCTGCCATTAGCCTCTTTTAGCCCTTTTTTCCTCCAAACTGCAAATTAACTCTTTTTATTTAGAGTTAAGTCATGGATAGCCTAGATGCATGGATAAGAGCATGGTAGATAGATCATAGGATAACTAGAATGAATTTAGTCATTTGGACAAGTTAACTGTGGTTTAGAACTAGTTTCATTCCTGCCATTCCTTTTCAGCAATATAGCTTAGTTTCTTTTCAGTCACTTTCTTTTCTGTAATTTAAATAAGTTTCATTCCTATCATTTATTTTCTGCAATTTAGTTTAGTTTCATTGAAGTGTGATAGACTTCATTGAGAACCCTTAGAAATAAAAATATTTTGTAAAGAGGAAGAGGATGACATGAACGAAATGCATTTTTTGTGTATATAGCATTGTCACCTCCAATTTTGTTCGAACCCCGAGTTGATAAAGTAAAGTAGGGAAACCCCTGGGAGTTGCAACACTCTTGGTGCAATACCAGGGCTCACCACTTTTTGGTGCTGTTGCTGGGGAGGTGTCTAGTAGATGCTTTGATTTTGTTCTAGCATTATTTTCTGCTTTCCTTTTCATGTTGTTTCCAAAATATTGAAAAATACAAAAAAATTGATTTTCATGCCTCATAGGAGTAGGGACACTCAGAATTTTTTTTCTCCAATACCAACCCCCCCACTTGACCACGTGGTATAGTAAGAACCAAATCACCATACACTTTTGAAGGAAGAAGAGATGGATGGATATGTTGACAATGAAGAAGATCTTATTGGGTTTCCCATTCAAGATATGGACATCAATGTACCTATGAAGAACATCCCTCCATATTTCCTTCCCAACATCCATGGTATGAGGACAGATGATCTGGAAACATGTCTCTTTGAATTTGAGATACTTTGTAGGTCTTAGGGCTACTTATCACACACTCAAAAACTGAGATTGTTTCCTGCAACATTGAAGGATAGATCTCTTAAATGGTTCATGAGTCTAGGTACTAATTCAATAAGATCATCGAATGATATGCAAAAGATATTTATAGAAAAATATAAATATCGTGATCTTAGAGAACAAATTTTTAGAATGAACCAAGAAGAAGATGAGAGCCTTGAGGATCTAATAAAGAGGTTCATGTATAATGTTAAGAGGGAAAACATGCATCATCTAGGATTTGACACACTACAAACCCTCTTACTTAGAACAATTAGTGATGACTGGATTGATCTCCTTAATCTCATGAGTAGAGGAGATGTATACCAATTGTCATTTGAAGAAATTTGTGAAAAATGTGAGCGCATATCAAGAGGAAGGGAAAGAGTAAGTAAATGAACATCAACATTGGTAAGGTAAGATGAACTTGGAAATTCGCTTGATAACTTTAAAACAAATATTCTTAGCAATACAAGTGAACAAGTAGAAATGTTAAGAATGCAAAATGAGCAAAAAGAATATGCTGATATTTTTATTATCCATGCAGAATCATATGATACTAATTTTTGTTCATCATTCCCCAGGTTTAAAGAAGTTTACAAAGAAGATAATGGAGCAAGGCAATAACCAAAGAAGCTATGTTATCTAGCTCCAAGGAGACCTTGACAAGCTAGTCAACTTGATATGATGCAAGGACCTACTTCACAATGTCAAGCTTATTCACATCCATCTCAAAATAATTGGGACACACTCCCTCCTTGGAAACATGATTTGCAACGACCTTATTGGTAAAATCCTCAACATCCTCAATATTTCCCTCAATATCGTCCATACCCAACTCTATGCTATCCACACCATCCACCTCCACCACAACCACAACCTAAACCACATTTATCGCATATATCTTCCCCCACTCAACTACCCATACCACCATTTCCAAACCCATACAATGAAGTATCTCAGCTCACTTACAATGCTAAGGTACAACACTTCCAAAAATTAAGAAAATCTCTTCTTTGCAACACCTTGCTTGATCTAGATAGTTCATGAAAGGAATTTCCAAGAAGAGACCTTATTAATGTCATCGCAGTACAACCTCAAGAAGAGATAAATTCAAATGTGGAGATCAAAGAATCAAGTGTTGCACTTGATGAAGAGTAGATATCAGAATTAGATGTTGAGAGAGTTCCCTCATGTTTACTAGCATTTCCTCCATATGTTCAAGAGGAAAATCAACAAAAAGAGGAAAATTTGACTACCATAATAGAAGAGGACATCCAAGGTGATCCAACTTAGCAAGTGAACCAAGGGCATCACAACTATATTGACATATGGTTCTAGACAGTCATTAAGTTGCAACAACACACTCCTCCTACAATACTTGATACAATTCTAGTCAAATAAATTCATCTCTCATATTCAGGTACATGTCAAAGCATGTATTCCAAGTGAGCACATGATTTTATTTGTCATCCTGATGTGTACATGGATTCATTGGAAGTATTCCTATAATTGAATTTTTTTTTTTTCAAGTAGAGTAGGAAAGTGAAAAAAAGAAAAAAAGAAAAACAGGGAAAGAATAAAATCTTAGGTGAAAACCTCTTTTGAGGCATCTGATATTGGCTTACTAATTGAAAACCTCCATGAGGTGGTCATTGGGTTGAAAAAAATATGAAAATAAAATATCTTAGGTGAAAGCCTCCTTTGAGGTGCCTAGGAAGACCTACTAGTAGAAAACCTCATTGAGGCAGCTAGTAGGCCTTGAAAAAAAAAAAAGATTTGTATTTCTCCATGAATCTCTCTCTAATAAATGTAGGTGCTCTCAAACCTTTGCAAGGAAAAAAAAACAAGTTGGAACAAAAATAAAATTTGGTCAACACTTTAGTCAAAGCTATTCAAACTTGGACTTCCTCCACTAGTGCTCATAAGCTCCAGAAGGACCTCAAGTAGATTATCATATGCAGCTTCAGAATAGAGTCAACAACCATATCAACAACTTCAATATCACATGCAAAAACAAATAAATGGTAAGGCTCAGGTATGAAATCATCTAAGCCTTTATTCAAATCTATTTTAGCTTAATATAACATTAAAAAGTGTGAGAAGGAAACTTTTTTTATATAGCCAAAATCAGTAGCAGAGTAACCTCAGCCTTATCTAGCAACTAGCCTCACTTTTTCCACCAAGAAAAGGAACAAGACAAAAGTAAAAAGGACTTGAGAAAGTGGGCAGTAAGTATTTCATTGTAATAGAAGACAAGGAGTGCCAAGGGGTAACTAAGGGTGAACTCAATTCACAAAAAAAAGAATTGTGAATTCACTTTGCATGCAATAAAAAAAAGGAAAAAAGAAAAAAGGAAAAGAAAAGAAAAGAAAAGAAAATAAAAGGTGGATCAACCACCCCTTTTCATGAAAAACAAAATTTCTTAAGGCATCCGAGGACCTCCATGAAGCACCTACGAGAAGAAATGAAAGAAGAATAGCAGGAAGATCAACAAGAGGAGCAACACATGGGAAAATAAACAAAAAATAAGAAAAGTCAGCATGCAGGAAGAACCATAAGGCAGGGAGGATGAATAGGTTTCTCATAGGATGAGAAACTTTTTCAATAGGGGGTGATGATGGGCCTCTAAATTAGACATAAAATAAGGCCCATCTAACCTCTCTTAGGCCCATCTACCTTGCTTATGCAGATAAAAATATATATTAAATCTCTCCTTCTGCACTTAATAATGTTTTCTTATGCTTTGATATTTTCTTAGGAAGGTTTAAAGGTAATTTCATATTTGTGCCTAATATTGGTTATTTTTGTATAATATTGTGAGAATATTGGGTAGATTATGAATATTTGCAGAAGGAGATGGTTTAGGGACTTGCTTCCTACCACTGGAAGATCAAGATTGAAGAATAAATGAGCACAATATCACAAAATTAGGGAGAAATCTTGGAGAGATTCAAGGGGGTTGTCCACCCTCCTTAAATCTCAAAGGCAACCAAGCAACTCAAGACCAAGTGCACTCCAGCCATACTTCACTTGGAGTCTCTAGCAATTTGAATTCTAAGAGGAAACCAAGCAATTGAAGATGAAGAGCACTCGATCTATGTTTACTGGGAGTCAAGTGGACTCAATCCCCATTTTTAGGGAGTTGTTGGTAGCTTCCCTATAGAATAAATAGAGCAGAGCTAGATCTAGAAAGGGGTTAGTTGGTTAGTTAGTTAGTGATTTGATTCCATTCAGAACTTTTTCTGCAAGCTATTAGGCTTTTGTTGTTTAAGACCTTTAGGATGTAATAAGATTTCATTTTGAATGCAATGAGTAGACAGACTCCATTTTACTGATTTAATTCTAGAGAGTTGGGCTCATGGGTTAGGGCCCAACCCATGTGCCTCAAATTCTCTAATGCTTTTATTCTTTCCTTTCTACCATTAATTTTGTTTTCTTTCTTTCCTTCAAATTATTTTTGCTTCTGTTAGTTTCATTGCTGCTTAGTTCTTGCTTTCGGTGTGACACTATAGTTTTTATTTTCTTATGAGTAATAGAGGAGAGGAGAAAAAATCCAAAAGCTGTGGCCAAGCCTCCCCCTCTCATCTCTGTCAATAGAGCTTGAGGGGGGCAGACCTTCCCACAGACCCAAAAATTGATTCTGTTATGCCTCCATTCCCTCCTATTTTCTGCTTCTTTTAACTGCTGCACTTACCTTTTTCTTTGACTAATGCACTTAGCCCTTCATAGCCTTATTTCTCTGTTTTCTTCGTTCACGGCTGATTTTATGAAAACATGTGAAAAACCATTCCAAAACACCAAAAACTGGACCTCTACCTTTTCTCCTCGGGACTCTCGCCACCATACATCATAGTCATACTTCACATCTCTTAATGTTTACCTTCAACACTTACTGCTCATTCCTTTCTATTGTGATATTGCGAAATCGCAAACTGCACTTAGCACTGCTTACATTTTTCCTTGAAGAATTACCACTGTCCTTCACCGATTTCCTGCCTTAATCCTTCGTTATGTTGGTCACCATCGCCGAACTCGTTTTAATGAAAAAACGCTGGAAAACCATCGAAAACCCAACCTACGCCTTCCTCCTCGAGACTCCCACCATCGTACGTTACACTTTGTAGATCGCAACATTTAAACGTCTACTTAACACTTACCACCTGTTCTTTGCAATTGCAAATTTGCGAAATCACAAATCGCAAATCACAACTTTTCCCTTTCTTCCTTTCACTACCACGTCATCTGCATCTAAAATCGAAGCCCACAACCTTTACCGTATCACACGTCGCACTTCGCTGAACTTACCATATTGCGCATCGCAGCCCGCAACTTTTCCCTTTTTCCTTTCACTGCCACGTCATCCCCATTGCACATCGCCTCCTGCAAACTTAACCACATTTCACTTCTCACATTTAGTTTACTTTCGTTAAATCCTTACCACTATCGATTTAAACTTATGAAGTTGTGATTTCAATATCGTACATCTTAACTTTTTCTTCCATAACATCTCCGCCATCGCAATTTTAAATTTATTCTGTTCCAAATCCTTTTTGTGCTATAATAAAGATCTAATAAGGTTTTAAACCCCCTCTTTCTGCTTCTAAGCCTTTTTCAATTATCTCTGCTCCAAAGTCATTTCTCACATTATAATTAAGTTTTCTAAGGTTTTAACTCCTCTCATTCCTCTTCCAAACCTCGTTTCATGTGTTGAACCTCCCATTAGCCTCTTTTAGCCCTTTTTTCCTCCAAACTGCAAATTAACTCGTTTTAGTTAGAATTAAGTCATGGATAGCCTAGTTGCATGGATAAGAGCATGGTAGATGGATCAGAGGATAAGTAGAATGAATTTAGCCATTTGGCCAAGTTAAGTGGGGTTTAGAACTAGTTTCATTCTTGCCATTCCTTTTCATAAACATAGCTTAGTTTCTTTTCAGTCACTTTCTTTTCTGCAATTTAGTTTAGTTTCATTGAAGTGTGACATACTTCACTGATAACCCTTAGAAATAGCACCCTTTCGTAAAGCAGAAGAGGATGACATGAACAAAATGCATCTGCTATCTATATAGAACTATCACCTCCAAGTTTGTACGAACCCCGGGTAGATAAAGTAAAGTAGGGCATCCCCTGGGAGTTGCAGCACTCTTGGTGCAATACCAGGGCTCACCACACACAACACCACATGTAAAACAAGTACACAACACCACATGAACACAATAGCACACATACAATCATGCACACAACACCATATGTACATAGCACCATATATACAAAATGCACACAAAACCATATGTACATAGCACTGCATATAAAACATGTAGATAGAACCATACATACGCATCACCGCATATCCAACATGTACATAACACCATTTATACCCAGCACTGCATATGCACTATACACACAACACCATATATACAACAATCATACAAAATCATATGCACACAGTACTATTTATACAACTTTACACATCACCATAGGTACAATCACTAAATATACAACAATCAAAACATTATCACAACAATAACAATGTACATCCATAGACTACACATTGACCCCAAAAGAAAGCTTGCTTCTAGTGTCTTTCCATGATCCATGTTTATCCTAGCATGCCGTAGATCACACTAATTTCACTTCATTGATATACACCTCAACATCACATGTCCATGACATAAACATAGGGATAATACAATCATGTAATATCAATTAATGTCCACATGATAGTGGCCTCATAAATATGTCATAGTTACTCTTCCCACTTGATTCCTCATAAGACCAAGAACCTCTTCATGCCATTCACCGGCATAAGAAATCATTCCTTCACAAGAATGATCATTTAAAACCTTGTCATACATTGACATAGACACATACATACATACATACATACATACATATAATCACCGTATAAACAAATCATGATCCTTTCAGACAACATCATATATACATACATATATACATATAAACCATCAACATAAAACCATCAAGATCCATGATGACCCTATCAATCAACGACATACATACATACATACATATATACATATATAAACATCGACATAAATCAATCACAATCTCATCTGATAGTGACATACATACATGCATATATACATATATAGACATCATCATAATTATGATCACAACATGATTACCATATATCATAAGGTCTAGGTTGAGAGAAATTCATTTATCTATGTATAATGTGCACAATATTGAGAAAAAACAATTCCCAACATAGTCAAGGCATCTGATATACATATCCATTTACTTTACCTTTCTCATGATTGTTCTGCCACCATCCATTTACCACAATGGACTCAACCAATCCATCCGATTGTCATATTCTTACCTCCTGCTGTGCTTACTGATGCACTGCGCTCCATTCGAGCCTTAAATTACCTATTGGATTCCATTCAACTCTTCCTGAGCTCCCTTAAATTCCTCTTTTCCCAACCAATTCTCGAACTCTCAAAACATCCTCCATGCCAAAGTCAACCTCCAACACATTCACCTCCCTAGAATCCAAGAGTGGTGAATCCAAAAACAAGATTCCTCTCATCAATGCCAGATCCAGTGGCCTCCTAGGTGGGATGCCTCCCTGTAGTGAGACATCTATATAGAAAATGGACTATATAAATGAGAGGAGTGAATGGTCCCTCTCTCCACTACGCAGTGCAGTCCCTCTCCTATGTGTAGAAACTCTCCTCAAAAGATGAGGGTGAATTCTCATTCCCTCCAAATGTTGATCCTTCACCTCCTCTTCTCCATCCATCTCACAATCCTCCAATGCTACTATATGCTGCTCAGGATTTGTGACTAGGTCTCCACATGTGGTATCTCTTGGAATCCCTTATATAGAAACATGGACTCCTCCAATGGAAGCAATGGCTCCCCTCTCACCTTCATGTGGTGATGGATATCCTTCCAATGATACAGCGTTGTGGGTTCTTCTATGCACATTCTCTTCACCAACATGTGAGTATGCCTCCTCTTCAATGAGAGACCTTAGATTTTGGTCTTCTTTTGAAAGAAGGATATTCATACCATTACAAATGGAAGAGTGCCCTTCATACATTGGGGGTTTTGCCTCTAGCAAGTCATCATCCCAATTTTATTCCCCTCTAGAAGTATGGAGTGGATTTTGTTTCATGTTTTCCTCCAACTCATGCAAGGTGTTTGATCTCTCAAATTTTACACATGATGATTCACATTGGTCCTTATAAAATCTCTTCACCAATGTCTTAGTGAATTCATCATATAATTTTATATTTTCATGATAACATGAAACAGAAATTTTAAACCACTAATGATGGGAGATGCAGCGCTGCTATAGTGATGGCCTCCTTGGCTGCAACTTGGTGTAGCTGAAAATATGCATCTAACTCCTCCACCCAAGCTGCGACTTTTCACCTTGTTGATCCATCGAAATAATATAGAAAGAATATATACCTGTTTCTCCCTTTGGGGCTGCTGGATCTTGCTCCCTTGAGTCTGAAAAACTCTTGGAAGTCCAAGTGCACTTCGAATCTCTATGATTGATATTCATACTCCTGAAGAAATCACTCAAGGTCTCCTTTCTTGGTGACTCATCTTCCTCCATTCTCCCTACAGTAGATGGGTCCAATGTACTGTGCTGTGGATCTGCATGTGTGGCTAAATTCTCACACCCAACATGGTCATAACTAGGGTTTGCCTCATCCATAAGCCCTTTCAGAAAATCTTTGTAATTTTCCCTTTCTATCTGCTTGAGATTTTCAATGATACTCTCCATGGTCTGGAAAAGAAGAAGGGAGACCTCCTCTTCTGTCATTCCTCCTTCCTTGCTTCCTCTATAAATCTCCTCTTCTTGGAGAGAAACTCCTCCTCCTGATAGAATTATATCTTGTGCACAGGCTGAGCCAAGATTGATGCTTTGATACCATTGTAATATCCCTTTTTCATGATTTTCTACAATATGGTCCAAAGGGACGCTGTATAAGGAAGATAATGTAAAAATAAGGTAAAATGGGACTTGGATCCCTTTTTGAACACATCATACACTATACCTCCAGAACTTGAGCCCAAAGAAATCACTCTAGGTGGGTTAAACAGATATCCCACACCTAGGTCTCTCCGAAAATGCTCAAAAGAGAGAGCCTACAAAAATATATGAACACAACCATAAAAATATGCAATTGTGAATATATCATAAGAGGGAATATGATGCAGCCAAAATTATATTATTATCTCAGCAATAATACACAAGAAAATCGTGAGGGACAAACCACTCAAGCTATTGGAACCAATCTCCAATGGTCAAACTATGAAATACATGAGATGCTGCAACTGCACAAAATGTCGGGGAGCAGTGACTGCGCAGTATTTATGAGAGTAACAATTGTTGAATACATAAACAATGGTAATGAGGCTGAAGGATACAAATAAATTTCCAATAATGTAAAGATGGGCTCCAATACAAGATTTCTAGCCAATATAGGAGGGATTACTAGAAATGTCGGATAAAAATACAATGTAACAATTAACTACTAGGGTTAATTTGTCACTGAAAAAATGAATACCTATGATGAGGCTATGGAATATCTGAAATATGGATTGCCCTCCTCCAATGGTGCTCCTTAGTAGAAGGCTAATCCCTCTACTCAAGAACAATCCTCTCGATGAGCTCAATGAACTCTCCCAACACTGCCTGCATAAAAATAACACAGTTCCAGCCCTAGATTGCACTGTGAGAGATGGTGAATGGTTGGCCTAGTTCCAAAGATCTAAAATTATACCTGGGAGTCTCCTTTTCTGCTCCTCCAATGAAAAGACAAGCTCTCCACTAAAGAGAAAGCCAAGGAATGACTCTATGAGTTCCTCTATTGCTGCACCCAGCAACACAACGTTTTCTGCCCAACAGGAAGACATTGCAGTTGAAGGAGGAAGCTTGGAAAAATTTCAGAATGAGGTAATGGAGCTCAAAAACCCTCTCCTTCCTTGAGGATGAGGAAGGGATTCCTGACTGGGAGCACCCTTGTGCTCAAGAACACTACAACCCTGCTAAACAACCCGGGTATGCAAGTCTAAGAAGACCATATGAAAATGATAAACCAAAGTATAATGAAAATAGGTTTCCATCTCCTCCATATAAAGAAAATGAACTCCTCTCACCATGGGTCCCATCCACACTTTGCACCCAGCTCATGCAAGTGGGGCCTCCTATAAAACTGTGTTTCCTTGTCGTGGAGATCACTCCTCTTGGACAACGCTGTTGAATTAGTCAAAGAGGACCAAATCAATGTGATCCTGATCATATTCACACCCTTAGGTGTTTAATTCAACTTCTTATTCACTCTCCTTTCACACAAGGAGTGTTATTTCTCCATCTAAGTGTGTTAAGGTGTCTCCTTACCCCTTTTATTCAACAAAATGAAAATATGCAAACTACAATGTTCCTTTTAGCTAGAGGCTAGAATTTGGGAACATTACAGTCCTCCCCTACCACATGTTGCTTGTCCTCAAGAAACTACATAGAGAGAACAAAATTTCTCCCCCTCCTTCTCTTGTGGCCTCCTCATCAACAATCTCCACCACTGCTCAAGATATTCAGCATCCAATGCTTTCTCCCAAGTATGCAAACCGAAATGGTGCACATCATGGAAGGATAGAAGGTGTAGGTGGAAACCTTCTTGCTATGCTATGGCCTCCTAAAGGTGGGAGGGATGACATGCATGGGAAAAATTTGTCCCCAATGATGATCCTCTCATCCATGCTATCATCCAAATAAAAATCTCAACCCTGGGTTTAAGTAATGTGTTGGGGCTGAATGGAGAGTTGGGCTTTTGATTCCCAAGATGATCCTCTATCCATTTTTGGTACACATGGGGCTACCTCTATCCTTGGGATGAAATGGTATGGCCTCCAAGAATAGCCCAAGTTCCCACATCAAGAAAATCAGCCATGAAATGCCCCCTCAAGTTCTCCAAGTCGTTTCTCCCACAAGAAGAGAAAAGTAGCAATGTGGAAATCATGGTTTTCCCATGGTGTATTCTACAATATAAAACATGTAAAATGGGGAGAATCATGCTCCCAATGGGCTATCCCAATACCTCCAACATTCTCCAAAAATTTCTCCCTATAAATGTACAGATGTCAGCAACACAAGGAAACAATATGTAATGAAAACAAGTTGTCATAAGACAACTAGAGAGTGGGTCACTACTCCAAACATGGGACCAATGTAGTGAGCCTCCTGCCTGTATCAGAACTAAAAACAACAAGTTCTCTCTTTGCCACTTGTTTGCTGCCACAAACATCTCACAAGATAAAAACATGAAAATATAGATTGGTGCCAATGGTGCACACCACGAAGCATGTGGCCTCCCCCACAAACCATCATAAAAATAGCCACCCTCATTGCTACAATGGGCCACAAGTACATCATAACAAGGATCATAAGGAGATGTGATCATCCTTAGCTCATCAAACTGGCCACACAAAGAAAAGAAAGGTAAATCAAAATGAAAGTATATACCTTCTTTACTATGTACTCTGGTCCTTGAGCTGAAATGGCTCATCTGAATGCTCTCCCTCACCCTCAATGAGTAGGAGAATGGATGTGCCAATCTCTCCAAAATCATCCGGGCTATGCATCTGTCTGTATGCTAACATAGATCATGCTGAATGCCCTCCCAAGTGAACTCCTCTAGCAAAGAAAAATATGCATCAAAGTGCATAGCTAGAGAGCCCTCATGTGTTGCATGTAGCAGCTTCTTCTTGAGCTCAGAAGCTTTGGTCAAGAATATTATGCCATATGAATAGATGACCACATCCTCTACTATATATCTATCATCTTTGCTTGGGTAATAAATAATCATGCATGCATCTAGATCCTTGGAGTACTATACTAAGAGTTGAGACCTCCAATCTAGATCTATCCTCCTTAGAGACAATGTTGTTGATCTGCAATGTGGTGCTCTTCTCCTACTACTGCCTGCTACTTTGACATCCCCCATGCCAAAGTCATCCTCCAACACATTAACCTTCTTGGAATCCAAGAGTGGTGAATCCCAAAACAATATTCCTCTCATCAATGCCGGATCTGGTGGCCTCCCAAGTGGGATGCCTCCCTATAGTGAGACATCTAGATAGGAAATGGACTGTATAAATGAGAGGAGTGAATGGTCCCTCTCTCCACTATGCAATGCAGTCTCTCTCCTATGTGTAGAAACTCTCCTCAAAAGATGAGGGTGAATGATCATTCCCTCCAAATGTCGATCCTTCACCTCTTCTTCTCCATCCATCTCACAATCCTTCAATGCTACTATATGCTACTCAGGATTTGTGACTAGGTCTCCACATGTGGTATCTCTTGAAATCCCTTGTATAGAAACAAGGACTCCTCCAATGGAAGTAATGGCTCCCCTCTCACCTTCATGTGGTGATGGATCTCCTTCCAATGATACAACACTATGGGTTCTTCTATGCACATTCTCTTCACCAACATGTGAGTATGCCTCCTTTTCAATGAGAGACCTTGGATTTCGGTTTTCTTTTAAAAGAAGGATCTTCATACCATCACAAATGGAAGAGTTCCCTTCATACATTGGGGGTTTTTCCTCTAGCAAGTCATCATCCTGGTTTTCTTCCCCTCTAGAAGTATTGAGTGGAGTTTGTTTCATGTTTTCCTCCAACTCATGCAAGGTGTTTTATCTCTCAAATTTTACACATGATGATTCACATTGATCCTTATCAAATCTCTTCACCAATGTCTTAGTGAATTCATCATAGGTTTTTATATTTTCATGATAACATGAAATAGAATTTTTAAACCACCAATCATGGGGCCATACCTTTGAGATGCAGTTCTGTTATAGTGATGGCCTTCTTGGTTGCAACTTGGTGTAGCTGAAAATATGCATCTAGCTCCTCCACCCAAGCTGCGGCTTTGCACCTTGCTGATCCATCGAAATTAGATAGAAAGAATATATCCATCTTTCTCCCTTTGGGGCTGCTAGATCTTTCTCCCTTGAGTCTGCAAAACTCTTGGAAGTTCAAGTGCACTTCAAATCTCCATGATTGAGATTCATACTCCTGAAGAAAATCACTCAAGGTCTCCTTTCTTGGTGACTCATCTTCCTCCATTCTCCCTACAGTAGATGGGGCCAATGTACTACACTGTGGATCTGCATGTGTGGCTAAATTCTCACACCAAACTTGGTCATAACTAGGGCTTGTCTCATCCACAAACCCTTTCAGAAAATCTCTGTAATTTTCCCTTTCTATCTCCTCGAGATTTTCAATGATACTCTCCATGGTTTGGAAAAGAAGAAGGGATACCTACTCTTCCATCATTCCTCCTTCTTTTCTTCCTCTGTAAATCTCATCTCCTTGGAGAGAAACTCCTCCTCCTAATTTAATTATATCTTGTGCACATGCTGAACCAAGATTGATGCTCTGGTACCACTGTAATATCCCTTTTTCAGGATTTTCTGCAATAGGATCCCAAGGGACATTGTATAAGGAAGATAATGTAAAAATAAGGTAAAAGGGGACTTGGATCCCTTTTTTAACACATCTTACACTATACCTCTAGAATTTGAGCCCAAATAAATCACTCTAGGTGGGTTAAACAGATCTCCCACACCTAGGTCTCTCCGAAAATGCTCAAAAGAGAGATCCTACAGAAATATATGAACACAACCATAAAACTCTGCAATTATGAATATATCATAAGAGGGAATGTCATGTAGCCAACATTATATTATTATCTCAGCAATAATACACAAGAAAGTCATGAGGGACAAACCACTCAAGCTATTGGAACCAATCTCCAATGATCAAACTATGAAAAATATGAGATGCTGCAACTGCACAAAATGTCAGGGAGCAGTGACTATGTAGTCTCTATGAGAGTAACAAATTTTGAATACATAAAAAATGGTAATGAGGTTGAAGGATACAAAGAAATTCCCAAGAATGTAAATATGGGCTCCAATACAAGATTTCTAGCCAATCCAGGAGGGATTACTAGAAATGTTGGATAAAAATATAGTGTGACAATTCACTACTAGGGTTAATTTGTCACTGCAACACTGAATAACTATGATGAGGATATGGCAGATCTAAAATATGGATTTCCCTCCTCCGATGGTGCTCCTTAGTAGAAGGCTGATCCCTCTACTCAAGAACAATCCTCCTGATGAGCTCAATGAACTCTCCCAATACTGCCTGCATAAAAATAATGCAGTTCTAGCCCTAGACTGCACTGTGAGAGATAGTGAATGGTTGGCCTGGTGCCAAAGATCTCAAATTCTGCCTAGGAGTCTCCTCTGTTGCTCCTCCAATGAAAAGACAAGCTCTCCACTGAAGAACAAGCCAAAGAATGACTCTATGAGTTCCTCTATTGCTGCACCTAGCAACACAACGTTTTTTTCCCAACAGGAAGATGTTGCAGCTGAAGGAAGAATCTTGGCCAAATTCCAGAATGAGGTAATGGAGCTCAAAAACCCTCTCCTTCCTTGAGGATGAGGAAGGGATTCCCGATCGAGAACACCCTTGTGCTCAAGAACACTACAACCCTGCTAAACATCCCGGGTATTGAAGTCTAAGCAGACCATACAAAAATGATAAACCAAAGCATAAATAAAATAGGCTGCCATCTCCTCCATATAAAGCAAATGAACTCCTCTCACCATGGGTCCCATCCACACTTGCCACCTAGCTCATGCAAGTGGGGCCTCCTCTAAAACTACGCTGCCTTGTCATGGAGATCACTCCTCTTGGACAGCGTTGTTGACTTAGTCAAAGAGGACTAAATCAATGTGATCCAGATCATATTCAAACCCTTAGGTGTTTAATTCAGCTGCTTATTCACTCTCCTTTCACACAAGGAGTGTTATTTCTCCATCTAAGGGGTTTAAGGTGTCTCCTTACCCATTTTATTCAACAAAATGAAAATATGCAAACTATAATGTTCCTTTTAACTGGAGGCTAGAATTTGGGAACATTAAAATATATCGGTTATCTTACCTTGATACTATTGAGTCTAACTATATGCTATCACCTCACCATTTTGTTAGTTATATAAACAATTCAACTATTACTTTGTCATGCTAATACCAAACATGTTTCCCTGCAACTGTTCACACATGCCAAATCACATGTTCCAAATATCAAGACATCATATCTATTAACTAAAATCAACCTTTACCAATACTAACATTCATATCATAATCAATTAGTAGTGAAAATCACAACACTACAACGATCACCTACTTGTACTCAAGTGCACATCAACTATCTCAACACATATTGTGTTAGTACCACCATCTTAATATTAAATCATTTCTTGATGAAATCTTATAGACACATACTCATATCATGCGATTAATCAAAAATTAAAAAATAGATGACATAATAAACACGAACACTCAAACACCAAATAGACGACATAATCAAACATTCAATTACAAAGTAAATGGCATAAGCAAGCTCATACCTATGTATTTCAGGGGAGGCTATATTTTTTGCACACTCAATATAGTTAGTACGATATCATATAAACTCAAACATAAATAAGGTCATAATATCCATAATAGTAACTGAATAGCATGTTCACATCATAATATCATAATTTTTTTTTGTTCATGCATAATAACCACAATTTAACAATCAACCTAGATGTGTATGACATAATATAACAACATATTGAATCATACCAGAATGCCATAACCCTAACCATTTGCATAGCAAAAACCAAATTAGCATGATACATATAACATCAATATATTAACACAATAACTCTAATCATCAAGCTAACGAACATATAACAACAATGAGTTAATCACATAACATAATCATCTACAACATATAACATATTCATCAAGTTAATTAACATAAAACATCAAGTTAATCATATAACATAATGATCAAGTTAACTAACACAACACAACAAACACAATGCACACACTTATCCTTGATAAAATCAAGGTTTGTTTAGGTTGGTTTTAGTTAAGTTACGTTAGGTCATTAGGATGAAATAAGGTCATTAAATTCATTAAATTTCAAATATTGTACATAGTTTAAGTGGTCTAAATGGTCATTGGTCATGCAATAAAGGTATTATCAAGGTAAATTTCAAAAAAATCTGATTGCATGGGTAATAAAGGTCATTTTGTGACACTTGGAAACTTTTTCTAGATTCCATAGTGTATTCAGTGTAAAATAGTTTGATTTCTCTATGGAAGTCGCTGACAGTTCTGTTGCGAATTTTCCCTCCCAAGGACTGAAAATGCTATGAAATTTGTCTTTTATGATAATGATGGGATAAGCAGTATCTTGTCATAATTTCAGTGGTCAGTGCACACTTGGTCATCATGGTAATTTTCAGTTATGTGTCATCATATGTCATATGCATAAGTGGTAATCATTATGCCTGCCATGATTTTGTTTTTTCCACTCATTTCCTCTTTCCTAATTTAGCCTGATCCCTATTTCAAAAAGCAGCACCTTGCCTTCATCCTTGTAAGATGGTTGAACATTTTTCTAGTAGTATTGAGCCTTGATTTTTGTCCAGTAGCTATCTTAGGCTCGGTGTTACATGTGTCAAGGAAGGTGGTTGTTGTCTCAAAAAATTCTGCAGGTGTCAAAGTAGAAGTTGATCAATGTTGTGTTTGAAGTTATGGCTTCACATAAAAATCCAAACAAGGGTGGCACTGTGGTCAGATATGAGCCCATGGATATGATGCTGATTGCAAAAGAACTCAGCTTCTGACAAGCTTTTACAAATGTAGGTTGCACATGGTTTTGCAAGAAACTGCAAGGATATCATGCTCATATGTCCAAAGATTTTGCTGTAAACTTCATTGGTACAATTTCTAAGGTGGGCATCCTCAATTTTACTGTGTCTCCTGAGACAATTTCATAGGAAACCAAGATTCCAAGGTCTATAGAGGAGTGGTTTAAAGCAACAAAGTTTGAGCTTCAAAACTGTGATGAGTTTCTAAAAGAGGAGCACACTAGCACATTTGGCCCAATTTATGACGACCAAAATGTCTCTCTTGCGACACATAGGTTTCCAAGAGTGGCACTTTGAGGTTGGGAAAAACATTGTTTCTTGTCCCGTTGAAATTCCGACATTTCTAATAATTATTGGTAGAGCGACACTAGACACGACACGTGTCTTCATTTAGTCAATCTTAAAATCGTATTGTTTATTGTTGTTATTCCGACACTTTTTTGGTAGTTTCACTAGCCTGACATTTTTGGGTAGTGTCGCAAGAGCGACGTTTTTAAGGCAGTGTCGCAAGAGTGATGATTTTGAGGTAGCATCGCTATTCCGACGTTTTCCTACATTTTTAAGGTAGCGTTGCTATTCCGACGCTTGTTAGTGTCATTGTTCCGAAACTTCAAGTAGGTAGACAAAAAAAATTTCTTAAATTTTGTTTATCTTTTAGAAAGATACTTGCTCCCCGCCCTGACTAGGGCAAGGTGGAACTAATTAGCCACAAAATTTTAGGTAAATCAAAGTGGTGGTTCTAGGACTTCCTTTCGACAATCAAAATTTAGGTTAGCAATAAAAGGCATTATAACCCCTTGCCATCTTTTTCAAATAGGTGGAACAATAAAAAATAATGGTAATGAACTCTTTTCTTCCTTATCGATTTGCTTGTTCTATATAGGCTAAATCACATATGTGGGCTTCTCCCCTTGTAGGCATGGGAAGGCCTGCTTGAAAATCGTAGTAATTTCAATACTACAATGTTGATCAACGGTTGTCATTGATGTCAACCCAAGTAGAACCATGGGCTAAACCAATATTGAATGGGAATTTTGACCTACCAAATTAATATATTCTGGGTCAATAATTCTTTTTATGGTTTCTACTTGTCAAGATGTTTCCATTGATATATGGCATGCCATGTAATTCTTCACAGTTTGAGAGATATTCATGTTTGAAGTTTGTACCCCCAGTTAGTGGGCTAAAACCCCATGGGGTTGGGGCATGGGTCGTTGAAAAGTCATAATTAATATTTTGTAAGCTCCTAAAATCCCTCCCATTTTCACTTGTTGAAACCCCTCTCATATTAATCATTTATATAAATTATGATCCTCATTTCCTCCTTATGCATGGGATTCGATCATCTGAAACGGTCATCGTGGCATTTTTTCTCTAACTTTTTTTCTACGAAGGCTTAGAAGGTGAAATTTTTATGAGGAAAAGAAAAAATCCTAAGGAAGCTGCAGTATTGAAGAATCCAAATTGGGTCAGACTTGTGGCATTGGAAATATAACTCAGAGGACTACTATAGGACCAAAAATCAGTTATTGAGGATCTTAAATAACAGAGATACACCAGATTCAGGCTCCTAGAAGGAAAGAAAAAGCTAGATCATGTGTTGTCAATGATTGCAAAGGAATAGACTTTCTACGGCAGAAAAGAAAAGCAAGGTGCAGCAGAGGGTAGCATGACAAGAGCAGAAACCAAGGTGCATAACAGCAGCAAGAAGTTCATCATATGAAGTCTTCAAGTGGGCAACACTGTGCAATCATTGTAAAGGTATCATTGTACTTAGTCATTGTAAATACATTATTGTACAAATTATACTAGTGTCTATCTGCGAAGGGTTGAAGAGGCAGTGTTGGGAGGTCTAGGATCATCTTTAGGTGGTTGTGTCAAAGTTGGGGTTTTGGTCTAGTATATATTCTTCTTCTGCAACATTCTATATCATTGTAAAGTGGACCATTTTCCCAGGTACGGGAGTCCATTCTTCTTTTATTCTTCTATAGGGTGGTAGGGTGGTGCTAGGGTGAGTTGTAGCTCATTGGGTGTTGGGGCATTTGTTCAGTTTATACTGAAGAATCTCAGGCATTGGAGCGTCCATCCAGTGGGAGCTGGAGAAGAATGATTTTCTAGATTCTGGGAAGTTGTAGCTTTATTTTCAATTGGAGTTGAATATTAAAGAATTATTAGAAAATCATTAGGTGGTCTTTGTCCCGGAGTGGGTTTCCACCTTAAAAAATATGTGCATTTGTGTTCCTCTTGTTTGCTGCTATCATTGTAAAAAAACTAATAATAATTGAAGATTAAATAATGCTCTAATTGAAAGGAATATTGATTCACCCCCCCTCAGTATTTCCAACAATTGGTATCAGAGCTTGGTTCCTTCAATAGCAGTTTAACAACTGGAAGGAGGTCATGGAGCATACCAAGAATGGTGTACCTCTATTCAATGAAAATAATTATGCACTTTGGAAAGGAAGAATGGAGGTCTATCTCTTCGTGCAAGGTTACAAAGTATGCGACACTGTTCAAAATGGATTTACATCAACCGCGGATGAACAAGGTAAGAAGAATTTGGTAAATGAAGCAAAAGCAAAGAATATTATTATCAGTGGACTTATTGAATCTACTTATCATAAGGTGTTGGGTTGTAAAACCACCAAAAATGCATGGGACAAGCTTGAGAATATATATGCAGGTGACTCAAATGTCAAAGAAGCAAAGCTTCAAATCTATAGAGAAAAATTTGAGCAACTCATAATGAAAGAATATTGCAACATTGCTACATACTTTCAATATGTTGATGAAATAAACAATACTCTGGAAGGATTGGGAGAGCCATTTGATGAGAATACTATTATACGGAAGATTCTTAGAACGTTACCAGGGAGATTCAACCCAAAGGTATCGGTCTTAGAATACAGTGCAAATTTGGACAAACTCAGCAAAGAGGAATTACATGGAATTCTCATAGCATATGAAATGAGACTTGATGAAGAAGAGGGTACTTCACATCTAGAAACTGCGTTCGTTGTGTCTAAGAAAACCAATAAGGATAAACAACCTTCAATTGAAAAGACATGCACCTGCAAGTGTGAAGAAAAGGGAGATGATGAAGAAGGTATTTCAGATGAAGAATATGCTTACTTCATGAGCAAACTACAAATTGGTAAGGGAAAATTCAAAGATAAACTTCCATTGATATGTTTCAGCTGTAATGAGGTTGGGAATCTCTTAGCAAAATGTCCAAACAAAAGTAATGGCAACTCAAAAAGAAAGAAAGGCTTTAAGAAATTCAACAAGCAAGGATCCAAAAGGAAATTTCTCTCTAAAGAAGATAGCTCATCATTCGATGAGGACATTGATAGTGAAGAAGAAGCCAATGAGAGAGTATTGTTTATGGCCAAGCAAAATAAACCCAACCACAATAAGCAAGAGGTATCAAACAAAAAATAAGGATGGACCATAGACGAATTTTATGAGGAAGCAATCAAGCTTATAAAAGATCTCAAGGCGGAGAAGATCTGTTCCAAAACTCTTGAAGAACAAGTTCAAGGTCTCAAAATTGAAGTTGAAGAACAAAAATGCATTGAAGAGTCACTTCAAAAGAGGTTGGAAGAAAGAAACCAAGAAAGGAAAGAATTAGAAGCTGAAGTAGTCTCGTTGTGTGAGGAAGTGAAGAAAGGAAAAACTATCCAAAACTATGCCAACAGCTCAAGGGCATTGGAAGAAATCATCAACAATCAACGATCTTACAACGAAAAAACTGGCATTAGTTACAAAGAAGAAGAAGCATGACCTTCTACAACAAAATACAATGAACCTATGAGATCTGACATGCATGTAGACTTATTTTTCCATCCAGGTACCAACATATTTTTTATGGCTACTGTTATTCATGTGGAAAATTTGGTCATAAAGCTGTAGAATGTCGCACGTACCCTAGGAACGAATACAATTCCAGGAGATCTGTCAAATATGAACCTCCCAAGGCTCAGCGATGAAACATCAATAACGTTGAAGACATTTAAAAATAATATTGAATGTTACAAATGTCGAAACTTTGGACACATAGCCAAAGACTGCAGACTTGAAAATCCTCCAGAAGAATCTTCAAAGCCACAAAATGAACGAACATGGAAGAAGAAGAAGAATGATAATTGTGCTCTCGCTCTCAAGGCTTAAAAGAACAAAGATGTGTGGTATGTTGATAGTGGTTTCTCAATGCATATGACTAGAGATAGAAATAAATTTGTATATCTGAAAGAGAAGAAGGATGGAACTGTGTCCTTTGGAAATGATGGATCTTCAAATGTTATAGGATCAGGTATTGTCACTCTTGGAAGTAAAGATGTTCTAGCCAAGAATGTTCTATTGGTTAAAAACATGAATCACAATCTGCTCAGTGTTGGACAAATGTGTGATCAAGGACACACAATACTATTCAACTCCACGAAATGTGAAATCAGGAAAGGCGTGTATGGTGAAATTGTGGCTATAGCAAGTCGAGCTTCAAATGACATATATGTTCTGGATGAAGCAACTAAAGCATGTCTAATAGCTAGAGAGGATGATACAATAATTGGTAGCAATGATGATTGACTAAATAAGAATTTTTCTACAAAGGTGTAAAGTGATTTCGAGATGTCTTTACTTGGTTGCAAATTGAGCATAGACGACTCATCTAAGGATGTGGATCAAAGGTTGTACAGATCTATGATTAGTAGTTTTCTATATGTAATAGCCTCTCGACTAGATGTTATCCAAGAAGTTGGACAAGTAGCAAGATTCCAAGCAGCACCAAAAGAATCACATCTTAAATATTTTCCAGCATTGGAATATCTTCACCAGAAGCTTGGGATTCTCCCAATTTATCATTATATTTTCCTTTTTTAGAATATAAAGGGGGAGTGGAAGTGTGTACAAGTCTGCAAAATGGTTGTGTGCCAGCGCGAGTGGAAGTATGTACAGATCTGCAGGATGGTTGTGTTTCAGGGGGAGTTACGCTTTGCCATTGATGTCAAAGGGGGAGAGAATGTTGTAGGAAGAGGTGTCGTGATCGCAGGGGGAGTACTTGTGTTGCCATCAATGCCAAAGGGGGAGATTTTTGATCAGCAATTGTCATTGATGTCAACCCAAGCAGCACCAGGGGCTAACCCAATATTGAATGGGAATTTTGACCTACCAAATTAATATATTCTGGGTCAATAATTATTTTTATGGTTTCTACTTGTCGAGATGTTTCCATTGATATATGTCACGCCATGTAATTCTTCACAGTTTGAGAGATATTCATGTTTGAAGTTTGTACCCACAGTTAGTGGGCTAAAACCCCTTGGGGTTGGGGCATGGGTCATTGAAAAGACATAATTAATATTTTTTAAGCTCCTAAAATCCCTCCCTCGTTCACTTGTTGAAGCCCCTCTCATCTTAAGCATTTATATAAATTGTGATCCTCATTTCCTCTTTATGCATGGGATTCGGCCATCTGAAACGGTCATCATGGCATTTTCACTCAAAATTTTTTTCTATGAAAGCTCAGAAGCTGAAATTTTTATGAGGCGAAGCCAAAACCTTGAGGAAGCTGCAGTAAAAATTTCAGAACAAGTTACGCAACATTGCTGGAAATATGATCTGTGGAGGTAAGGGTTTTTGTAGGCTCCTGAAATTCATCTTAGATAAGTGACCTTGGTAAAATCGTGATAAATTTCTCTCTGAGTATCGGATTGGAATTCTGTAAAAATTGGCAGATAGTGCACAGTCTATAGTTTTTTCTCTATCAATTTTAGAGCTAAATTAAGAAACAATGACACGTGACATGCCGTACAATTGTGCTCTGCTGAAATAGTCCATAATTAGGGCATTGTGAGAATTTGGGTATAACTCTCTCTTGAAGAATCCAAATTGGGTCAGACCTATGGAATTGGAAATATGACTCAGAGGAATACTATAGGACTGAAAATTAGATATTGAGGATCTTAAATAACAGAGATACACCAGATTCAATATCGAGCTCTTAGAAGGCAAGAAAAAGCTAGATCATGTGTTGTCAAGGATTGCAAAGGACTAGACTTTATACGGCAGAAAAGCAAAGCAAGGTGCAGCAGAGGGTAGCATGACAAGAGCAGTAACCAAGGTGCATAATAGCAGCAAGAAGTTCATCATACGAAGTCTTCAAGTGGGCACTGCATACAATCATTATAAAGGTATCATTGTACTTAGTTATTGTAAATACATTATTGTACAAATTATACTAGTGTCTATCTGCCAAGGGTTGAAGAGGCAGTATTGGGAGGTCTAGGATCATCTTTAGGTGGTTGTGTCGAAGTTGGGGTTATGGTCTAGTATGTCTTCTTCTTCAGCATCATTCTATATCATTGTAAAGTGGACCATTTTCCCTGTTATGGGAGTCCATTCTTCTTTTATTCTTCTATAGGGTGGTAGGGTGGTGCTAGGGTGAGTTGTAGCTCATTGGGTGTTGGGGCATCCGTTCAGTTGACTACTAAAGAATATCGGGCATTGGAGCGTCCATCTAGTGGGAGCTAGAGAAGAATGATTTTATAGATTCTAGGAAGTTGGAGCTTTATTTTTAATTGGAGTTGAATATTAAAGAATTATTAGAAAAGCATTAGGTGGTTTTTGTCTCTGAGTGGGTTTCCACCTTAAAAATTGTGTGCATTTGTGTTCCTTTTGTTTGCTGATATCATTGTACAAACATTGATAATAATTGAATATTAACTAATTATCTAATTGAAATGAATACTTATTCACCCCCCCCCCCCCCCCTCTCTCAGTATTTCCAACATACAAAGTGTTTACCCCTGCCATGCCATGATACTAAATCCATGAGTTTCATGTACACTACCAAAGAATCTATCATATCTATAGTTAGTTGAGTGTGTGCCATTTTTTCTTGTGCCAATTGTAACATTTGGGAGGGCACTTGTAATTTTCCTCCTTCAAATGTTGAATGCATAACCTATTCAGTAACTATGGCTGGATGTGCCCAATTACACACAATATGTACATGCTCCAATCCTCTAAGTAGAACTCCAGAGATAGAGGAACCAAAACGTGATTTTGTAGCATATTGTTTTATTGTTGCTTTTTTAACATACCCAATATTTTGAACCTCTTTCTAATAAAAAAACTGCAACAATAATGAACTCATGAGTTCCATGCACAATGCCAACCTAAAAAAGGCTTACTAGTGCAGGCTAAAAAATTTCCTTTAGTTATGGTGTCATTTAGGATCACATAGAATCAAGATGCTTTGACTCACTGCAAGCCCATAAAGAGGACCTCCATTACCAGAAAATATTTTCTTCTTAGTAATTGGACTGTGAAGATGGAAGTAGCACTCCAGTGAGCTTTAGTGCTACAACAACTCCAAAGTTCCATATTGGCACACATGTGTGTCTTCACTGATGTCATCATCACACAAACAACTTCAGGATTATAAACCCTCTATTATATGCTGCCACTGTTGATGGGAACAAGAAACAGTGAAAATCCCTTAGCCATGTAACTATAGCATTTTTTTGCATTGATAAAATTTAGCTAAATTTATGCAATAGGGAAAAATGTTCTCTTAGAAGTATCTTTGAGAAGAGAAAGGTTGGATGGAATTATGCAAAGGAGTGCGGCATGTTAAAATTTTGAAAGTTCCATTGATGTATGCAGATAACTCAATGAATCATAAATATGATTAGCCACCAAGTTGGCACCGATCCAAATTAGGCAAGAAAATAATATGGAGATTATGTGGACATGGAATACTGATTCCAAAAAAATCTCCAAATCCAAGCTGAGAGTATATAGAACACAAATATAGTGTGTGTGCCTTTGGCATAATCGTAAATAGAGAGAAACTAGAGCCAATTTCATTCTTCATTATGCTTAAAAAGATGTATTGATTCATAACAATGAAGTTTCTTGCTATGCAATGTCAATGCTTGCACCGAGGTATAATTTCCTTCACATTTCCATTTAAAATTTCGGTTCTATAAATGGGGGAATTAAAACCTGGGCTTTTGAGGATACAATCTTGTCATGCAAGACTTCTATAAACATGTCAAAATATGTATCAAATAACCATATTGACATAATGAAAATGCCATAACAAGGCTTGATAGTAGTGGGACTGGACTTGCAAGTAGAAACTGAAAAAAGGGTAGCAAATAGGGATCTTGAAACAATTATTCTAATTAATGATAGATGTTCAAAACCCTTAAAAAATGTGAATCTTTACGAGTCATTATTTTTCATTAAATTATTTTCATAATATGATTCAAAATTCCCTTGAACCTATTTTAGTCTTTGCATATTAACACATTGTATTCTTCCATGGCATTGTAAAAGAGATCTAGTGTGTTGTTTCCACATAAATATCAAGTTTCTTTTTGAAACTTTTATTTCAGTGGTCTATTGATTAAAGAAAATCAGTCTACCTTTAGCTTATATAACTTTGCGCTTATCAGACACCCACGTTCTCACCATGGCTTGAGACATCTGCCCACCATTAACCCAAAAATTAACCCGCCATTAATTCCAATCTACTAGGATTCAAATTTTTTTGGGAATTTGCTGAATAGTGAATCTAGAGATGACTTAATACCTTTACATCATCAAGAAATGCAAGGGTTGTGATAATAAGCGAGTATCCAGTGTACACCCCAATATCCATGGTGTTCTTAGCATTAATGAGCTTCAGCAGGAGGCCCAGAAATTGAACCTCATCAACATAAGTAGTCATGAGGTTCCTGTCAAAATCTAAACAATCAATCCTTTGTTTCTTCACACCGTGAAAACCGCCTATGAAAGCTTCTAAAAACCCACTTATTTGAGAATTTAAGAGAAATGGATATAGATCGATAGGTTGAGGGGCTTACCAGGGATGCTTGGCAGTCACTTCGCGGAGCTTTTTCATTGGCCCGAGCTCACAAGGGTACATGCTCGTTTCAAATATATATTGCAATAATCACATAGAAATTATAATTGATTCACCAGAAAAACATTAACCTCATCAATTACTTTCGCTTCTAAAATTACTGAAAAACTCAGAGGCCAAAGGGCTGAGTGAAACCTGATAGAGGGTATCGCTCTGCAAGAGACTTTTGTGGCCCACTTCTTGATGGAGAACAACCTTAGCCAACTCTTCTTCTTGGGATGTTTGTGCCTTCAACTCTGTTGCAGAAACATCAATGCTTTCCATTTAATAAAACCTACAACACAATTGAAAACATATCTAAATACAAAATGAAAGTGAATAGGAAAACCCCAAAATTACCAAGCATTTCCCAATGGATTTGCAACTCGTAGCTTGCATTAAAACTCCAATTACGAAAATTATCCAACGACCTAAGCTAACCTAACCCGAAAGCTCTGAATATTTAAATTCTGCGATGTGAGTGATTACTTGTTTGGACAAGAAGAAATCTTAGGACTCAATGAATATGAGTTGCCTCAAAAAATCCCACTGTCAGCAACCATTTTCTCAAGCCTTGAATGTAGTGCACCCATCCCTACCAAGAAGGTTTTGTCAGATTAGATGGATGATGAACCTAGGTTCTGCTTAGGTACCGATTCATCTAAGAAATGAAAAAATACCATCACTTGCAGTGTCCCACATTGCCTTTTAAAATTAACACAACCTCCTCTTCTCGTGGATCTAAAATGAAGAGTCTTCTTCCTGAATTATGCCATTTCCTGAGCCAAATACCACAATAATTTGAAAATGAGAGACATAAACAACAGACTAGGTAAAAAAATTAAAATTCTCTATATTGCACTACTTTTTAAAGCCAAACTGGGAGCGGGAATTGAAATTAATCTAAAATAAAAATTAAAAGATTGTAGTAATTAGGAGATCATCATCATGTTCGAAGATTGCAACATGAAAAGGGCCTTAAATATATACTCTCTCTATTTAAGATACGATCTCAAGAAAAATATTATAGATGTACTCACTCTAGTATACACTCACTTTGAGTATTCTCAAACTCAGTCTAGTATCAAGAAGAGGACACAACTCTAAAAAATAAATGATGTGAAAAAACTCAGTGGAAACCTTATATAGAAGGTTTTAAAGTAACAATTATGACAAAAGAATGATTTTCCTTATTTCTAATCATTTGAAGATCATCTCCATGAGCTATTACACTATATGAATTTTTTAAGGCTACCTAAAAACAATATCCGTGATATTTTCTACATGATTTGATCTCCTATGATGCAAGTTTCTTCGCATAAGGACCTGTGGCAATATTTTTATGTAATACAAATATACATGTAGAAAATGATGTACTATGACTAGAAATTTAATGAAATAAGCATGAACAATTAGAAGTGATCCACATATATTTTTGGATCACACTGTATCTTCTTCCATAGTTCCTATATCACATCACATCTCTGTTAAGTTTTTATTACTATGCTCATTGGCATCAAATTATATATAGTGGAATCACAGTGGCATCACTACAACTCTTGTGGTATCTAATTTTATACAATATACTTTTTTGGCATCAAATTATATATAATGACATCACAATGGCATCATTACAACCTCTATGGCATTGAATTTTATACAGTGATACACATGTCTATTACTCTGAGGCTTGATCATCTTTTTTGGCTTTCTATTTTGTCTAAGGATCGCTCATCTGTTTTTACTGATATTGCACATGTTTCTTGCATTTGTTTCTATGGCTTAGAATTCATTACTATGGCTCACATCACATTTCCCTATGGGTCGATTATATGGTGCCTCAATATTCTCTAGATATCGATTGCAATTATAGTGAATCATTTAATAACTTGCATTTGATGTCAACATGGCTCACTATAATGCATTGTGGCTCATTTCTCCTCCTCAATGGCTAACATTGCTTTCATGACTTGCATTGTATTCATAGTGGCTCAAATTTTCACTTGTTGTTTGTGGTGATAAATTTTTGAAGCATTCATATATGTGGAAGTAGGAATAGCTACATCTATGAAGACTACCTAAAGTCTGAAAATAATATTTTAACATAAATATGATCCTAGGATTCTGTGATAACTCGTATAGCTTTGAGGCTCACCTTGTATATATAATACTTATGTCTCACATTTTATCCTGTGACCTAAAGTTAAGATAGTGCTAGGAAACCACTCCAATCCTTCCTATTTTCGAAAAGAAGCGCAAACAACAACTCGATTAACTATTGAACCTTAATGATGAGCTTAGTTTTCAATAAAATAATTGGGAATTGTTATTTCCTGAAAATATATGGCTTAATTTTCATTCCAGAGACATTCTTTTTAGCACCATTGGACCACGTGAAAGAAGAGACCATCCCTAGGATGGATATGCTCTTGCTGAAAGAATTGCAATTCATAAATATGTATCTTGAACAATTTTTTTGAGGAAGGACACTCCTAATTCAACACAATGATGTCATTGTTAACATTTGATAGTCTACGCAGTGTGTGGAGATGACCCGGAACAAATTCATATAGATGCATGGTTGTAGTGAGTAGAGTCCTTGAAATTCTAATTTGTTAGAGTCTCTAGAATAGAGCCTCTCTCATGACTGAGTCAGATTCCACTTAAAGGTATACAAAGTAGCGTAAGGGTTTTAAAGTGCTTGTCCTCCTCTATGATGTCTTAGAGAGTGAGAACTAAGTCACAGGGTTCTTCAAACTTGGAAAAAAAAATTGAAATTCGTTGAGGTTTGACGAATGTAGTGTGGCCAAAATGCATGAAAATTTTTGCTATGTGTAGGAATATGATGTATACTAAGTTAGATGAGAGCTACATAACAGAATGTAACATTTATTGTCTCAAGTCATAACTTCAACGAAATTAAGATCCACTTTACAAGAATTACAATCTAGGAAGACTAGTTGAAAATTGCAGAGTTTTAAGAAATATTCTAAGCACAAACACAGAAAATTCTAAGCCAAATTAATCATCAATCTATTGGTTATTATACAAGAAAATAAATTTTCTTCTGAAAGGCTCTGTTTGGAAACATCCATATTTCCCATCCAGCCAAAATGTATACTGCAACACTGCACTTCCACATGCAGATAGAAGATAAGAGACAAGAATAATATCAAATGCAAGAATACAAATGCAAAACCTGGGTCATACAATTGATGTGCAAGAAAAACTTTTAGATATGGTTTGACAAATCTTGTACACTCTCTTCATGTTTAAGATGTAACTATTTTCATCCTTACCAAAGTATATGCTATTTAAATTAACTATTCATAAGAAGATATACATTTGAAACCTTTCCAAAAACCAGATTATGAACATGAATAATCCATGTTAGGGGAGCATCTGAAATCATCCTGGAAAATACAAGATTTCCATTTCAAATGCAACTCTAAGTGCTTAAAAAACAAATAACTTCCTAAAATCAGATAATATAGCAAGCCACATTGTTTTAGGTCACTTGCAACTTATTAAATCAACTCTATCATATAATAAGATCACATTTATCATTACTCAAAACAATGAGGTTAATAGTAATTATATCCACCTCTTGCGTAACATCCTTTCCAAAAAATTCATATTCTGATGCATCAAATTGGTCAATATGGGCACAGTCTTCCACTGAAGTATTCGGATCATTTCTGTCCTCCGTCAAATTAGACAATTGAGTCTAGCTATAGTTAGCACTATACAATCTTCCGTCTCTATGCCTTATGCAGAGCACCTTAGTGAATCATGTTTTTCATTAACTGATTATTATAATATGATTCAAAATTTCCTTTGAACCCATTTTAGTCTTTGCATATTAACGCATTGTATTCTTACATGAAACTGTATCAAAGCGATCTAGTGTGTTGTTTCCACATAAATATCAAGTTTCTTTTTGAAAATTTTACTTCAGTAGTCCATTGATTAAAAGAAATCAGTCTACCTTTATCTTAGATAAATTTCCGATTATCAAACACCCACATTCTTACCATGGCTTGAGACGTCTACACTAGCCACTTATAAATTTCTGGTCATCATGGTTTATCTATTACAATTTCACTACATATAGTGATCTAATGAGATACCATTGGATATATCGATGGCAATATGTCATATTCCCACATTATCTATTGGGGAACACCTGAAATGACCATCTACTTCATTAACTGATTATCAAAATATGATTCAAAATTTTCCCTTTGCCCAATTTTAGTCTATGTTTATTAAAGAATCGTATTCTTACATGAAACTAAATCAATGTGGCCTTGTGTATAGAACACCATCGTCGTTGAAAATCCTTCAATGGCACAGAAAATCAATATGTTTTCGTGTTCCTAATTTTGTGTCAGTTCTGCAACCTTTGGGTTGATAAATGACCCTTTGTTAATGAATTGGGTGTAGCATTGCCTTAGATTCCATGACCAAAAGGTATTATATTTAACCAAGTTCAACTTGTATTTGCACCTAGCCTCTCCCACTGAGATGGACTACATCCATGAGTCATGAAGGTCTCCAAGACTTTCAAGTAGTCTTAGATGCAGTATGGCTCTATTGGCCACATTATATTGACATAACAAGATGTTCTCTAGGAGTTTCAACCCAGGTCTTAACACATTTTTTTTTTTTTATTTAACCATTTGACCAAAAGTTGTTTAACAAGTATATTTATGTAACTTATTCTAAAAATATACTATAAACTACAATAAGGAACCCCACAAGAGCCCACATATACATATTTCAAGCCACAAAAAACAACAAGAACCAATTAGACAAGAAAGAAACATGGGTCTGCAACATTCATGGGCTCTAGTTATTAATGAAAACAGATAGCAAGAGGCATCTTGCCTGAAAAAACTGAGCCATGAGTCTGATCTTCAGAGGTCTTGAATTGTCCACCCAATCTTATAATAAGACCGGACATTCCAAGATTTCTAAAGATTAGAATTTGGTTAACCAAATCCATTTTGCTTACCTCCGAAAGTGAAAGGGTGCATTTGGGAGAACTTGAATAAAACTTTGAAATTATCTGCACACCCAAATTTTAGGGAAATTCAAGGGGGATGGGGCGATCCTCTATGTAGTGAACTAGGGTAATTCTGCCCTAGGGTTTATAGGTTACTAGGATTTCAACAAAATTTCCTTTTCCAAATAATAGTTAATTTAATACAATTAATATATTATTCAGTGAACAATATCAATTTTTCAAAGATATAATAGGCTGAATATAGAAAAGTAGCTTTCAATTAATCCACATTCCAATGCAATATTCAATGAAACAATGTATTTTTCATCAAACCCATACAATAATTTGGCACAATATTAAATATCCATACAATATGGTTCACGTTTCATTGACATAACCAATTTAACCATTGAAATAATATCCTAACTATTGACTTGATTTCTAACCCTACAAGGAACCTAGACTGCTCAATATATCCAAGTTTTGCCTCAAATGTGCACCCTAATCCTGTTTCAATCCTCTATAATAGACTTGAACCTATCCACCCTTCTATGATACATAATTTGCATTTGATTCTACTACATGAACCCACAAGTTAACTCACCTCTATCACATAATTGCTTTAGAAATTTGGATTTCCATAGAACGTGAATAGATTCACAAACCCTTTGGATCAACTAGACTAACCTTTGGTTGCATCAGAACACTCATCTACCTCAGGGACAATGTATCCTTCAGTAACAGAGTAGCTCAGGGGCACTTAGATTAGGTCTGAACTGAATTTTTACCTCAAACTCGATTTTCCCTCTCGCATACACTACGAAGTCTCCTGAGCGCTATTGCATTTGAGGAAATCTTGATTTTGTATTGTTTTTTGGAAATTCCTGCACAAAGCAACGAACCATTCTATTTTCAATACCCTCAGATGCGAGATGGTGTTTCTTCTGAATCTTAGAGTTTTCAATTGTTATCATTGGAACATAACCAACTGACAAGGTTTCTTCTAGAATGGATTTGGAAATTCAAGGATTTGCATGTGCTTAGTTTCTCCAATAATTTTTTGTATGGAGAGATTCCCACCCAAGTATCTGAATTGCAAGCTCTTAGGACTACACCTGATCCATCAGAGGTAGGCTCTCAAGACAAAACTCTGTGGGGAAGTTTTGATGCCTTGTCTGCTAATGGTTTTGATGCGTTGACAGGACACATACACATCAAATATGGGGTCTAGACCAAAAAATACTAATGTAGGTCAGACACTACTGCAAACACAACAAATGTAGCATGCAACTCAGATTCAAGACATCAAAATCAAATAAGCTCAATAAATTCGCTTCAAAGGCATTAAAATTAGGGGTTTTTACAAGCTAAACACAATCAAAAAATAGAAAAAGATTCAACTTGGTCATTTCTCCTAGTTAATTTTATAAATACCTGATGGAAGGTTGTTGGTGAAGATGAGAAACATCTTACTTCCCCCTTAGAGTCCAATCCAACGTGCATCTCCATAGTTGTGGCGTTAACCAACTATCTCAAATGATACAAAGGAGTAGAGCATCCCTCCTTGAAATCCCGCGGAATGGCCACCACACGGTTCCACTTGCTCTGGCTCCTGAAGGGTGTATTTTTTGCATGCGGGAATAGGGAGGCTGGGGTAAAGGGTGAAATTGTTTTGAGGCAGGAATTAGAATTAAAAATAAAAAATAAAAATTAAATGTAAATAACAATATTTAAAAAAAAATTATATATAGTACTAAGTTAAAAATTGAATATAAATAAATAAGATATTAAGGTGTATATAAATTATTTTATATGTAAAACTTACAAACATAATTAGTATTTTTAAGCAGTGATATTTATGTGTGTTAAGAGTATAACCTTTTGAATTTTTAGTTATTTATGTGGTCACCTTTAAATTAAAAGACTCAAAATTAAAATTATGTGGTTTCATCTTGTTTTAATATATGCTAGGTTCTGACCGCCCATGTACGTGGTGCACGTTCATGCAGCCTGTTTGCCTTTTTATCCCTCATGCCTTTGTTCGGGTGAGTCGGGTCAGGTGAGGGTGGTTGTGTCAAAAATGCTAAGTTGTGACCACCTGTGTGCCTTGTGCACGTTCGTGCAACCCATTTGTCGTTTCCTCCCTCATGCCTTCGTTTCGGCGGGCGGGTCGGGTTGTGGTAGGGTGCCCAAGGAAATGCATCCGGGCTAGTAGGATCGGGTCAGGTCATGTGAGGGAACCTAAGGAAACGCATTCGAGTAGGTCGGGTTGGGTCGTGTGAGGGAATCGAAGGAAACGCGCTTGTGAGGGTCAGTTCGGGCCAGGTCGTGCCATGTGAGGGCACCCAAGGAAACACGTTTAGACAAGTCGGGTTAGTTCGGGTCGTGTGAAGGTGCCCCGGGAAACACATTTGGGTGCGTCGGGTTGGGTCATGTGAGGCGCTTAAGGAAACACATTCGGCTGGGTTGGGTCGTGTGAGGACGCCCAAGGAAACGCGTTCGGGTGGGTCGGGTCAGGTTGTGTGAGGGTGGTCGTATAAAAAATGCTAAGTTGTGACTGCCCATGTGCCTTTTGCATGTTTGTGCAACTCATTTTCCATTTTCTCGCTCGTGCCTTTGTTCGAGCAGGTTGGGTCGTGTCATGTGAGGGCGCCCAAGGAAACGTGTTCAAGTCAGGCAGGTCGGGTCGTGCCCTATGAGGGCACCGAAGGAAACATGTTTGAGCAGGCTAGGTTGTGTGAGGGCACCCAAGGAAATGTGTACGGGTCGAGTCATGCCGTCTTAGGGTGCCCAAGGAAACATGTTCAGGTGGGTCAGGTCGAGTCATGTTGTGTCATGGCGGCCAAGAAAATGAATTCGGGTGGGTTGGGTCATGTGAGGGTGCCCAAGGAAGCATGTTCTGGTGGGTCGGGTCAAGTTGGGTCGTGTCGTGTCGTGTGAGGGTGCCCAAAGAAACGCGTTCGGATTGGGTCAGGTTGGGTCGTGTGAGGGGGCCCAAGGAAGCATGCTCGGGATGGGTCTGGTTGGGTCGTGTGAGGGAGGCCGTATAAGAAATGCTAAGTTGTGACCACCCATGTGCCTTGTGGATGTTCGTGCGACCCGTTTGCTATTTTCTCCCTTGTGCCTTTGTTCGGGCAGGTCAGGTCAGGTTGGGTCGGGTCGGGTCATGTGAGGGCGCCTAAGGAAACACATTCAGATTGGGTCGAGTCGGGTCGTGTGAGGGCAACCATATCAAAAATGCTAAGTTATGACCGCTCGTTGTCTTGTGCACGTTCATGTGACTCGTTTTCCATTTGCTCGTTTGTGCCTTCGTTCGGGCGGGTCGGGTTGTGTGAGGGCACCCAAGCAAACGTGTCTGTGTCGGGTCAAGTCGGGTCGTGTTAGGGAGGCCGTATCCAAAATGCTAAGTTGTGACCGCCCATGTGCCTTGTGCATGTTTGTGCAACCCGTTTGCCATTTTCTCCATTTTTCCTTCAAGGGGTTATGGGTTAGGGGTTAATGGGGTTATGGTTTAGGGGGTTATTAGGGTTTTAGGGGTTTAGGGGGTTAAATGGGTTAGGGGTATGGAATTAGGGTTTAAGGGGTTAGGGGTTAAAGGTTTATAGGTTTAAGGCTTAGGGGGTTAAATGGGTTAGGGGTTAAGGGTTTAGGGGTTAGGGGTTAAGGGTTTAGAGGTTTAGGGGTTATATAGCTTAGGGGTTGAGAGGTTTAGGGGGTTAAATGGGTTAGGGGTTGGGAATTGTGGCTAAGGATTCAAGCTCCATGGAAAAATATAAAGTCATCAAAAACCTTAATGGTTTGGAAGATTCTTATAAATTACCTTTCCTAATAGACAAACCCCATTGGACATAGAATTACAAAGTTGTATTTGTAGCAAGTATTTCATCTTGAAAGGTGGAGGGAACTGAAAACAAAGTGGAATTCAAAAATATATTGATTAAAAATTAAGACTAAGTATGGAAAACTATCAAAAGGAATATTTGGGGATAGAGGGAAAAAGAAGTATGACTATGAAATGGAGCCTTAGAACAATAGGGAGGCTAAAAAATAGTTCACCCATGAAAATTATGGTTTGAACAAAGTGAAAGGGCTATGAGGTTCCCATAAGAAGCTAACCCACATAAGAGTGCTTATCATTTACAAAGCAGATATAATACTAATCCTAGAGCCTGGTACTCACCAACCAGTAGAGTAGTTCTAGAGGAGTCCTCAAGATACCAATTAGGAAAAAAATATTTAAAAGAAAAAAAAAATTGATGCACCACAAAAACTTGCCATCAATAGATCAAGAAAAAAAAAAAAATCTGTCATTACAGAGCTGACTTTGAGTCTATCATATTCCCATTTTTGTTGTACTAAATTACCATATCATGAAATCACATCAAGGAATCTTCAATTTATGTCAACATACTCCATTTGTAAATAGCCAGTGTGTTTATAATGTTAGATGATCAGACTGCACAAAACTAGGATTGTAGATCCTTGCTTTGATAAATTTGGTTTCTTGGCTTAAAATGCAGTCTAATTAATGGTTCATTTTGTTCATACTCCGTTCTAAAATGTTGGAAGTGTTTTCTTTTATAGATTATATTCAGCTACCTAGTGCCCCAACATGACTTGATAAGAATGGATACTTGTTTGCTTATGTTTTCAGTTGTTTTTGGAAGGCATTGATGTTGGTTGTTTCATAAATGAAATCAATATTGATGTAATTTTTTTACCATTGTTTGTCATCAAGAAAAATCCAACCAAACTCTGATTCTGTCCACTAGACAAAATGTCTACCATACCTTAATCTTATAGGCTTGTGCATGCTTGATAAATGTGAAATCACACACTTATGTACTAGAAATTCACCATTGGCTAACCCAGAACCTTGTACTAGAGCCAACTTCAAACACATTTCCTTGGGCATCGTCACACGACACGACCCGAAACAACCTGCCCGAATGCATTTCCTTGGGCAACCTCACATGACCCGACCCGACCTGACCCGAACATGTTTTGTTGGGCGCCCTCACATGATTTGACATGACCCGACCTGGACACATTCCTTGGGCACCTTCACACGACCTGACTCGACCCAACCTGCCCGAATTTGTTTCCTTGGGCATCGTCACAGTACGGCATGACCCAACCCGACCCAACCCGGACACATTTCCTTGGGCACCATCACACGACCCGACTTGACGCGACTCGCCCAAACGTCTAAGGCCCGAGGGAGAAATATAAAAATGGGTCACACGAACATGCACAAGGCACACTGGTGGTCACAAATTATCATTTTTGATACAGACTCCCTGACACGATCTGACCTAAATACGTTTCCTTTGGCATCCTCACATGACATGACCTAACCCGCCCGAACTAAGGCACCAGGGAGAAAACGGAAAACGGGTCGCAAAAATGTGCACAAGGAACATGGGCAGTCACATCCTTGCAATTTTTATACAAACACCCTCACATGATCTGACTCGTCCTGCCTTAACGTGTTTCCCTAGGCGCCCTCACACGAGCCGACCTGACCCAACCCGCCCAAATGCGTTTCCCTAGGAGCCCTCACATGACCCGCCCCGACCCACCCGAACGTGTTTCCTTTGATGCCATCACATGACACGACTCGACCTATCCTGCGAAACACATTTCCTTAGATGCCCTCACATGACCTGACCCGACCTGTACGAATGTGTTTCCTTGGACTCCCTCACATGAACCAACCCAACCCGACCCACCCAAAAAAAATTTCCCTAGTGCCCTCATATGACACGACCCGACCCGCCCGAATGCGTTTCCTTAGGCACCCTCACATGACATGACTCGACCCAACATGACCAGACCGGACCCAACCCACCCAAACACGTTTCCTTGGGCACCCTCACATGATTCGACACAACCTGACCCGGACGCGTTCCTTAGGTGCCCTTAAATGGCACAACCAGAACGTGTTTCCTTGGGTGCACTCAAAGTATGACATGACCTGACCCGAATGCATTTCCTATGGCACCCTCACACGACACGACCCGACCTGCCCAAAAAAAGGCACAAGGGAGCAAAGAAAACAAGGATTGGACAAACATTCACAAGGCACATGTGCGGTCACAACTTAGCATTTTTTATATGGCCACCCTCACACGACCTAACCCAATTTTCACGAATGTGTTTCCCTGAGCGCCCTCACATGACCCGACCCGACCAGACCCACCCAAATGCGTTTCCCTGGGCACCCTCACACGATCCGACCCAACCCAACCTGACTCACCCGAATGCATTTCTGTGGGCGCCCTCACATGACACGACCTAATTTGACCCACTCAAACACATTTCCTAAGGTGCCCTCACACAACCTGACCTGACATGTGTTAGTTCCAAAATCCACCTTAGGCTGAAATAAGTTAGAAAAAGGACAACACCAAACCACGCTCAGCCTCGTAGCTAGCCTTACGAGGATAGGAGAGGGCTCTCTCCGGGTCGATCTCAATTAAAATATTCAAAGGGGCTTGAGATGACTAAAAATACAACTGATCTTAGGCTAGATAAAAAAATAGGAGGGTTTGATTTTTATTTTTTGAGGTTTTTGTTGAAAAAAGGGAAAAACAATTTTGGGCTTGGGGATGAGGCCAATTTCTTGCAGAGTTCAAGTTGGGGCAGGATAGGTAATGACTTTGATGTCTTAGATTTCAATGAATGGATAGAAAATATTGCTGAGGAGCTGAAGAGGGAAAGAGAGTGCAAGGATCCTCTTCAAACTGATGAAAAACATGTAAAACTAAACAAAATTTTAAGGCAGAGCACCAGCAAACTAATGAATTCTACCTCAATTACTCATTTGTTTAATTCAGAAGCATAGAGAAGGGAAATGGCATATATATAACATTAATGAAACTTAAAATAATATGAGAAGAACATCATCAAAACTCAGAAGCCACAAGGATCCCAACAAGTGCTGCAAAACTCTGGTCTTTCCTTTGCCAAAAATCTGAAATGAATGTACAATGAGGTGCCAAACTTTTCCCAAGTATCCAACCCTGAAAATGTCTCAGAAAATACAATATATAGACCATCCTAACCCCTTCCCATGCCTCTAGGGGTCGAGCTCATCCTTCAAGGAGTTGTTTCAACCAATTCTAAACATGGAGCTAAAATCTAGGCAGCCAAACAACTTGCCTCTATATGCTAGGAAACTGATCCATTCACTTAATTTTCACTTTTTAGTGAATGAATCCTCTAGAACAAGTAACAAAATGCCAAATTTACATCATGGTTACAAAATTACATCAAGATAGGTCAATCATCACATGAAAAAGTAAAACTAGTCAAACTGGCCGAATTTCTGAGCTGAAAAGTCAAATTTGGGCAAAATTCCTCTATGCACTGCGCCCAAATTCTCTATGCATTGCGCCACTTTGAGCCTATTTTTTAGGCACTTACTGAAGTCCAAATTGAGCTCATGATATCTCTTTGGAAAGCCTTGGATGTCTTCTATCCAACCCA